>LKNJ01000175.1:0-39997 GCA_002120245.1 Maccullochella peelii | reverse complement strand
GGGGGGGGGGGGGCAGACTGGTGCGGCTCTCCCATAGCAGACTGGAGTGACCTTATGTCTGATAAAAACGGTGTGAGCCGAGCACTTACACTGCAGCAGAATACATTTTATCTAAGACCCTCAGAAATAGAGTTCAGGAGATGAAATGTATGAAAAGGTAAAATGTATTGAATTTACTTTATATACTCAAGCTGGGTTCTCGACGATTATACATATTTGGAAATCCTTTCCAAAAGTATCACAAATGAAATACAGGTAGCAACGTGCAACCAATATAATGTATTTATCATCCATATTGCGACAGATTTTAATCAGTCCGGGTCTCAGATAATTAAGTTTCTCCTGCCTCCCACGCTGTGTTCCCTGCACTTAAATATCACATCACAAAAGAAAAGAATATAATGACAAGTATACATATCTGTCGATACACAACAGCAGTCAAAATATCTGTATCAAAATGTGAAAGATTTCCATTTTTTCTTCATTTGAGAAATGTCAGTCTGAATCCTCGTCCAAAGGGTTCTTCTTACAGACTACTAGAAATCGCTCCTTTAAAAAAAAAAAATCAATTTGATTATGAAAGAGCCCACACTCATTCTTCTTGTTACCTAGCAACAAACAAGGCTCTCTTAGTCATTGCAGTGCCACTGCTTGCTGCAAAAAAAAAATGGACAAAGGCTGTTCTACAATCACATAGACTTCTTAAAAAAACAAAAAAACACCATAATTTATGATACATAAGACAGTCAGTGTCTTGTTGTGTGACAATAAAAATGCATTACATAATATGGACGCTATTTATTACATATAATGACTTAATAATAATAATAAAACGACTCTAATCCTCTACAGATTACCACCTGTATTCAAACAGAAGACAAAAACATTTTCCAAAGTGATTCGTAAAGCGACATGCAGCACACGGTACCTGTTGTCTCTTAATTCAGCCTGTTTGAAGAGCAGCGTCTCCACCAGGCTGTTGCCTGCTCTGTGATTCATGACGTGCTTGTGTACACCCGGCACTCTTTACCTCTTCAGCACTGCAGAGAGGCACTGGATGGCTACAGGGTCTTCGCCTCGTGCCTCCAGGAAACTGATTACATCAATGGCACCTGCCTGCGCTGCTCCAAGAGGAAAAGCGTTAATATTCGGAGCACACAGTAGTAAGGATCGAATCCATTACACCAATCTATAATGAGGAGCTATACAGCAAAAAAATCCCATCGTATAAAAGGTGTGGAGGGAGGTGACATTTCTTACAGTACAGTGATGAAATTTCACTATGTGGTTTTCTCGATGCACTGCTGCCATTTTGTCAAAGCACAGTACAGTCTGTTCTCCTCTGCCACTTAATGGGATACTGCACAGCATGTTGATTGAAATATTGGAATTTATATAGTTGATCATATACTCTCAGATGATTATATAGTCTCATACTGTAGCTTCTAATGGAGTGAATCTAGCTGCACTTTGTTTAATGACTGAAATGCATAGAGGCTGACTTTTTCTGCATTGAAGTGGGCTCATGCTCTCAGTTCTGACAAGCAACCAGAACCGCTCGCATAACTATTGATTGTTTTCTCTTTTTAAGGATTACCAGCTTTAGTGGTTGCTGTTTCAATGGGATTCACCAAAACAAAGGGCTATGGGACACCCTTATAGTAAGTTTTCCTTTTTTTTTTTTTTTACCTGTATTCATTATTCAGCACACACACAGTAGGTTCTTGGTAACACTTAAGAGTAATGATTAAGTGCTTCTGCAGTGGATTACTTATCTTAAATAGTGCCATAAACAAAGTCCCCTGAACCCAATGAAATTTCAAAATAGCACAGCAAGACCCCAATTTCGTGTGAGTTGTATCCCTGCTGGATACCGAAGGCATAAACACTGCTTAAAATCTCTTTAGCATTTTATTATCCTGTGAAACTTTGGAAATAGAGTCATAGCATATGGCACTTCTCCCCTGACAATTGAGGGAAATACAATTGTATGCTGGTGTGCGCCATTAACTTGGATGTTAATGCCTTGATGGGAATTAACTGCTTTTTTCCTGCTTTCCCTGCAGCTGTTGGCTGTCTTTGGAGGGTGGGCTCCTGTATGCATTTGTTGGACCTGCAGCTGCTGTTGTTCTGGTATGTTTCAGTCATCACATGTCCAGTCTTAACTTTAAAATGCTCAGAATACAAGGGAAATGTAGATTTATGTATTCAAGTATTGATCTTTCTGTACAGTATGTAATATGCAGTTATCCTGTTCAAGCAATATCAGAAGAAATCCATCTTAATACACAAAACTTTGCTTAGCTTATAAATAATTATAATTATAATAATATTAAAAAATGTGACATTTTGCAGCTTGTTGTCAAATAACAAGATGCACACAAACCATACTGTGGTTTTAGTGATGGTAATGTCAGTGTGGTACAACTGCACTGTGTTGAAACTCGACAAAATGTTGCTTTGAAAATGCCTAACAGGAGGAACACACTCTGGTTTCAAAGTCAAAGTAATGAGCGTCCCATCAGGCAGTGTGCTCAAGTAATTCCCTTTCATTTACCATAATGGCACTCCATGTAGCTGTGAGGTTATAAAGTATTTATGCATTAGATTTGTTCACAATCTAATATAGTGGGGTATTTTAATCAGCTTATATTTACATTGTTGTACAGAGAAAACTTCACAAAGAATGTGATTATGCAGATCGCTAAGTCTGTGTCAGAGGGACAGAGGACATCGAATATTTTTCATTGTCAAACCTCTGTTCTGTGGTGGATTTGAAATAAAATGAATTCACATATATATATATATATATATATATTTTTTTTTTTTTTTTTTAAAGTGACTAAACATCTTAGTCTTGCTGTGCTGTGGTTTTATTTGTGATGAACCTCAAATGATGAACACAAACTAATCTCTGTAATAATGGCAGAAACAACCCTCTGCAGTGAACACCATACTGCTGTTATCACTGTATTGATACTGTAGCATCCTAATAAAATGTCTCACAGTAACAAAGCTTGTTTAATAAAAACTTACAAATGTATAAATACTTTATGAGCTCTTTATCTCATCTAGAGGGATTTGAAGTAGATTGTAGCTGAATGTTTTAAAGAATTTTCTACCCAGCTTCTGTAAATCGCCCTCAGTTTTTCTATTAGAGTAGGCGCTGCTAATAATAGGAGAAGGTGCCTTTGAGAAGACAAGTGTTTCTTGTCAAGCAGACCTTCTCTTAAGGCTGTTGTGCTGGCCTGAGTATCCAGGGCATGCCTCATCCATTGGCTGAAATGTCACAGAGATGAGAAAACAATAGAAGCTAGAGGTCAAAGGTCAGTGCAGATGGAAAATCGAGAGAAAAAACGCCTGTGGGAAAATGACATTAAATCATTGGATACCTATGTGTGCTGTATGTCAAGCAGGGAAATAAAACATTATTTAACATCGGTTTTGAAATAATGTTGTTGCAATTGATTTTTTGAAAAACTAATATTCCTGTCCCCTCTCCTATTGACAGGTCAACATGGTGATCGGTATCTTGGTGTTTAATAAACTAGTGTCCAGAGATGGCATACTGGACAAGAAGCTGAAGCATCGAGCAGGGTATGACAGCACATCCTTGTTAGTACCTCTGTTTTTCTTCTTAACATTTTTATTCTCATCTTCATGCAAAAATATAAATATGCTTTGATTTTTTTGATTTTATACATATGGAGATTTAGACCTCCTTTTTCTTGCTGTTGAAGGGAAATTATAGGCATAAACATAAAGAGGTCAAATCTCTCTCGGGAGCAACATGGCTTCGTATTTCTTTGGCAGAATCAGTCCACAATGAAAATCTTTAAAATGCCCACACATTGGCTGCTTCTGCTGTTGCTAATATAACGGGGGAGAAGTTAAAGTCGGGGTAGTGGCTGATAGCATTGTTTGTCATGCTCTTGTCTCTATGTCCCACAGACAGATGAGTGAGCCGCATACAGGATTAACTCTCAAGTGTGCCAAATGTGGTGTTGTATCAACAACTGCTTTATCAGCAACTACAGCTAGCAATGCAATGTAAGTGCCTGTCAGTGTCTCTGAATCAATAAGATGATGCTACGGGGAGTCTCTGCATGTACAGCGTGTCCACCTCTACAATATCTTGCAGTCCACTGCAGCATAAACTGACTGTCTGACAATTACACCCACAGTGCGTCAGATCTACTCTATAGGAATATCTTTCATTGTAAGCATGTGGCGTTACATGCTTATTTTACATTACTGCTAGCATGCACATTAAAGCCCTGTTGATGGAGATGTTACTACTCACTGGAGACCGTATCGTGTTATCTACACCAATTTGCTTGCTTTTATTTCCTCTACACAATCCGTCCATCTCTCAGGGCGTCCCTGTGGAGTTCCTGTGTCGTCCTACCTCTGCTGGCTTTGACCTGGATGTCTGCGGTGCTCGCCATGACAGACAAGCGCTCCATCCTCTTTCAGATCCTCTTTGCTGTCTTTGACTCACTGCAGGGTTTTGTCATTGTGATGGTGCACTGTGTCCTACGGAGAGAGGTACAGGATGATTTTAAGTCTTCTTTCTTTCACCCATGATCTCTGTATACTTGGATATACAAGCTGTTTCAAACTTCACAGGGAGTAGATTTGCTCAATCACAGATCAAATTGGAGATGACTTAACCTGCTCCAGAGCATAATTTCACAAGTAAAATACTTTTTTAGACAGAGGACAAGACCTAATAACAAACCAATAATGAACTTTCAGTGGCTTATTTTTTAAAAACATGTGATATGCAGTATTGTGGACATGATGAAAAACTGATTTCCCATGTCTTTAGGTCCAAGATGCTTTCAGATGTCGGCTCAGAAACTGCCAAGACCCAATCAGTGGTGATGCAACAGGAACCTTTCCTAATGGACATGCTCAGATAATGGTAGGCACCGTTACCCCGTTATCTGTAACCATTAGATCCTCTATAATTTAAGCAGATCCAATGTTCCCTGGTTATTTATAATACATGTGCAAACCCCCGTGTTCTCCATTGACCTTAATTTAACTTGTGCTCTTCATGCTGTTTTTGTTCTATTCTTTATTATTCAGTTTAATATGGCCCCTAAAACATGAGGCATTGTTTCCCTTAAGTTCATAATTTTGCAATTTTGCTTTTGCAAAGCTGCAATTACATGCAGGGTAGCCCTCTGATAAATGGCATTAGTTCCCTTTGGTTTTCTTAGGCCCCCGAGCCCAATCCTTTATTTCTGTTTGATTGAACTTACTGTCCATGTTTGCCATGCATCCCTCTCATTTCCTCTCACAGACTAATAGAGGACTGTTCCCTGCCTGACCTTTCAAATGGGACACCAGTCTCTTCATCTAGCACGACCCCGCCACTGGCACATCATAGCAATGATCTGCCATTAGTATTCTAATACCCCTCAGAGTGAAATAGTTTTCACGATAGCAGAATGGTGTCAGGGCCCCCTGGTTCAATAGTTAGCGGTGAGCACAAAATGCTTCCCAGCTGCTGCAGTTGCATATTTTTCCATAGATCTTTTATTGATATATTGTCAGGATGAAGCAGAGAGAAAAATGACTTCTTTGCATTCTTCTAAAGCATTGGGAAATAAAATATATATATATTATTGATCCTAATCTTGCAGCTGGCTTTTACAGATTAGGATGCTTCCGGTTTTGTAAATAAACAGAATACAGTATAAAAGGCTTTATTTTTAGCAATACTGACCATTTGACTGTCCTCTACCTACAGACGGACTTTGAGAAAGATGTGGACATCGCCTGCCGATCAGGTAAAGAACAGATGGTCTCTTATTAGCAAGATTCTCCTTGCCTTGCATGTAAAAAGCCCCAAAGCGGTTAGACAGTTTAAAAAATAGCTGAGGTTACATAACAACCAACAATCCCCACAGGAGTTTTTTCACAGTTACCAAAACACTGACTTTAATCTGAGAACAAAACAGTATAAAGAGAGCTGTTGGATATTCACTTTATTTTTTGGCTTTACTGCAATAAATGCGGCAATAAATGTGAATAACGACAGCTTTTCACATCTTCTGTCAGTCGCACTTCGTAATTATGTTTTTCATTAACATGTCGACGCTGTCATGGAATAGGTGCGTAGGTGCTCTGTGTCTCATTTTGGGAGGATTTTTTCCTCAACTCTTACTGGTGGGAAGGTAATATTCCTTCCTGATTCCTGCATCTAGTTCTTTTGTACGTTTGAGCCACAGTAATTGTTGCTAGACAAGTGTATGATTTAATAAAACTATTGTGAATAAATGTTCCTGAGAGAGCGTGCAGTTCATCCTGCATGTAACCAGTGGTGGCAACTAGCACAAGCCCGGAGCCTCGTCTTTCTCCAATTCCTTCCAAACCAATGAAGAACACATCCTAAATGGATCTGCAGGGAATAACCAAGCTGACCATTATTCAGAGCTCTCAGATACACAGCTTGTTAGGAGATGAAAAGGGCTGTCTGGCTCTTCTGACCCACGTTACCTCATGCTGTGCAGTCTTGTGAAGCTAAAGTGGACGTACCCGATACAAAAAGGCAGAGCAGACAGATGTCATTTATAAATCATGACCAGATTTAGACCGAAGTAGAGCTGCAGTCGGAGAGAAATGCACTTTACAGATTACTCTCTGGGTTTACAGAGTTTAAATTGGTTGTTTACAAACTGGGATTATTGTCAGCATCAGGAGTGTCACCCTACAGTATATAAGTGTAAACTTTGATCAGAGGAATTTTTCAGTACGAATACCAGACTCAGACGGTTTCCTCCATGTCCACACTGAGCATTCAATTAGACTCAAACAACAAAGCGAGTATTAAATCTTATTTGTTGTCCTTGTAATCTCCTTGCAGGCTTTTTGTGAACAGACAACATAATTCCTACTGATTCACGACGCACAGATTAAAATGCTCAGTGGGAAGGACAGGGTGTTCTTATAACCAGAAGGTATTTCTGAATAGATAGCTACTGTTTCTGAGAATATTTGGTGCATTACAAGGTCATAACCAATCATTAAATTAGGATTAGGATGCTGTATTATTGTACATATTGTATGGCAGGGAGAATTTCAGGGAGAGAATGAAACCATACTACCTTATTTACTGTTACATCCTCTAGTGACACCTGTGTCTGCTGCTGTGTCCCTTTGCATTTAGGTGTAATGTCACACTCAATACATATCAGTTATTTGTTTTCCCTCTGCAGCACAAAATCCATTGAGAATTGGTTCATATTGATTTGAATTCTCTTGTTCTTTTGGTCATATGCTGGATAGTATCGGACAAACTGTGACACTACTTTCATTACGGACAAATTCCAACTAATCCTTGTATCACTCTGCCCTGCAGCACTCCACAAAGACATGGGCTCTTGTCGCGCCGCCACCATAACAGGCACCCTCTCCCGAATTTCCCTCAACGATGAGGAGGATGAGAAGGCTCCTGAGGGCCTCAACTACTCCACGTTGCCTGGCAACATCATCTCCAAAGTGATTATCCAGCAGCCTTCAGCTCTGCACATGCCAATGGGAGTGGGTGATCTGAAAGAGCAGTGCATGGTTGACAGCAACGCTGACATGCGCCGCACTGTTTACCTGTGCACCGATGATGCCATGCGCCAGAGCGACCATGACATGGTTGGCCATGACATGGAGGGCCACTCGTTGCAGGGCCAGATGATGGAGACAGACTACATAGTCATGCCTCGTGCCTCTGCAGCAGCGGTGTCAGGGTCGTGTAACGCGTCCACCCTCCAGAGAGAGGACACCAAGATGAACATCACTATGGATACGCTGCCACACGAGAGGCTGATGCATTACAAGATGAGTCCTGACTTCAATATCAGCCCATCAGGCATGGACCACATGAATGTGAACCTGGAGCAGCAGTATCCTAGCGCTCCGGAGCAGATGCAAAACCTGCCCTTTGAACCTCGCACGGCTGTTAAGAACTTCCTCGCTGAGATGGAGGAATCTGCGGGTCTCTCTAGGAGTGAGACAGGGTCTACAATATCTATGAGCTCCTTAGAGGTACATATGCTCATGTGGATGAAGCGCAGAGGATGCAGTGCAGAGCTGCAATTAACGCTTTACCACGCACCTTAAAATATATCATACATATTCATTTATGTACACATATTCTTAAATTGATGACTTAATAACTTAATGCCTTCATGTTTTATTTTCACAGAGACGAAAATCACGATATTCTGATTTGGACTTTGAGGTACGTAAAAACATGTTTCTTTCCATAGTACATGCATCTAGCTTTTTTTATGCAGAGAAAAGCCATTTTTTGCAGTTGTGTTTGTCATTTGATTTACTAGTACTTGTTGTGCCTCTTAAGCTTATTGGAGTTACACAGCCTTGACTCAACCAGATTTATTGACATGCTGTGTAGTTAAGGTAAAAGCAAGGCTGTCAACTGACAAACAGGGCAACAGTTCTCATCTACATTTTGTCCTCCTCCATCTCCTACATCCATTAGCTATACGTTGATTTTCAAAATGTATGCTTTTAAAGTCATTTGCACATTTCACATCTGATTTTACCACTGGTTTCAACAATGATTATATTGGCTTGCAAACACATATTCAAATCCCCTTTGGCAGGTGTTAGCATTTCCTTTGCATTGTTAAATCAGGCTTTACTGCATATACAGTATATTGTACACACTTTCAAAGTAAAGGAAACATGAGGTTTCTGGCAGCTATTTTGGCGTGGGGTGCATTTTGTTTTAGCTTAGATGCACCAACCCTTAAAATGGAAGATTTGTGCCAAGGTTTGATTATAAGGATTTCCCTTACACCAACAAAACTTTAAATGAGGCAATTTGTCACTGAAGAATTATGTTTAATCCAGATACTCCAGCCATTGCAAATTAAAGTAGTTCAGGCTTTCAGTGTCGTATCACCCTAACTTTAATTATCTTGGTGTTTCCTTTATTTTGGCAGTCACTTGTATATATGCAGAGACAAGTAGATTTGTTTCAAACCTGGCCTATAAGTAAACTACCATGACACTAACAAATTGATCAGAGTTGGAGGGGGGTGGAGAAGAAGATGCTTTTCCATCATTGGCTGTCAATACCAAAGAAAAAACCCTTGCCATTGCAGAAAGTCATGCACACCAGGAAAAGACACATGGAGCTGTTCCAGGAACTGAATCAGAAATTTCAAACCCTGGACCGATTTCGAGACATACCAAATATGGGCAGCATGGTGAGTAACAGGAAACCAGGGGGGTGGCGGTCAGCCAATTAAAGACAGCAACATCCAAATACCCTATTTAGGTATCCGGTGCAGGACACATAATGTGTGATTGTGCAAATGAGCGGGTTATGTAGCTAAAGTATTCATGTGGAAATGAACCTTCCTATACATAGTGGGCCTGCCAGCAGCTGGCTGGGGGGATGGGGGGGGGGCTGCCCCTTTAAAAGCACTGAAGCATTTTCTCCACAAGGCCAGTCTCAGGAAAGAAAGACCTTTGGTAATCTTGTTGCAATAGAGTGCATCCATTCCAATGCAAGGCCATGAATGCACTTTTATTTACATGCACATTTATCTACTTAGCAACCCCATCATTTTTCCATTAATGCATGGCAGATTATTTAATCTATCAACATCTATACAAATACTACCTTAAGTTCGCCGTTCTCTTACTGCAACTCTGTTGGGGGGGACTTCTCTTCTTTGTCACATTTGGATCTAGAAGTCAGGCGAATTATGAGAATTCTTCCTGACCTTGCTGCAAATCAAAAGTCCCACCATCTGCCTCCACACCAGGCTGGAGCTGTAGACAATGAGGATGTCAAGCTTTATGCATCTCTCTCAGACAAGCAGCGATGTTTTCTGTATTAAATGCAACAAATAGAAATTGGGCCGCTGACCAAACACAGCCAGACTATTGGACAGTGTCCGCTACGCAGCAGCCTTTTGGCTCCATGTAATCATTTTTCACTCACATTTCAATCACCCCTACAGCCCGTTGCTTAGTTACCAGTGCAAGTTCTTTTGTGTAGAAAATGATAACTACAGTATATTCTCACTCCCCCTTTTTCTTTTTTTTTTCCCAAATGAATCTACTGCAGAGCTGCCTGCAGACATTAGTAACCATTTTGTATTCCCTGACTGGGAGCTGCTTCTCTCCCTTATTTGCGATAGTGTCTTTGGGACTGTCAATGAGAGCACATTCAGATGAATGGCTCACACATGAAGCCCATATATTGCACCAGTTTCTGAGTTTGGGGAAAACACAATTCTATGACTCCATGATAATAGTGTAAGCATGGTCACATTTAATACACTACCATTATCTTTTGTTATTTGATGCTTTCCACAGCATTAATCCATTATCTTCAATTAGCAATGGGTAAGAATTCATATAATGCCCTTTTGAATGAACTGACTTCACTGGAACAGTCTTTTTTTATAAAATATAACAGGTTAGCTGCAGAGGATGTCATGCCACTAATATCACACCCCACTGGCCATGTTCACAGGACAAGGCAATGCCAAACAAGAACCCATGGGAGAGCTACAATCCAGCCTGTGAGTACCAGAATTACGCCACTATGAATGTACTAGAATCTGACAACAAGGACTCACTGGAGATGACACCTGCAGAGTGGGAAAAGTGTGTCAACTTACCCTTAGACGTCCAGGAGGGAGACTTCCAAACAGAGGTCTAGAGGGTGAAGAAAGGAGAAAATGCAAACTAGGAAAGGAGGAGAAAAGGATGTATTTTGCACTGAATAAAGCAACAGACTTTTCTAACAGCCTTGGCATACATATCTGGAAAATACGAGTGTGGCAGGGACATTATGTGCCAATACAATATATGGACTGAGGAGAGAGAAAAAAGAAAAAAAGGGAAAAAAAAACATCAGTGTTACTTTTTGTATTCTCACTAGTGTACTTAGTGTGGGGCAGCCTGGTGTACAATATTTACCATCATGTGTTTCAAATTATCTGTTGAGGAATTGGCTAAAAAAAGTAATCTCTCTAGATGAAACCTCACAAAGCAAATGACATGCCATGTCGTCCCAGCTTCATTGGGTCTAGTTTTGATTTCATAAAACTGGACCCGGGAGCACAATGTATATATTTATGCAGGTTTTTAAAAAGTTTATAACAGTCTGTTTGGCCATTACTACACTTTTTACTTTATAATATAAAACATGGGAGGCAAAGAGGATTTTTTCTGTCATATTAAAATGAATGTTTGTCAAGCTACATTCTTCATTGCTTTAAATGCAATAAAGATAATACTCACTTTTATATAAATAATATATTTCACAACTTTAATACTGCAGAATCTGCTTGAAGGATCCCAGCAAGCTCTCTCATCTGCAGCTCTGTATAAAATATTTAAAAACAAAATGTTGTATGGTGTAAATAAACTTTTGTCTACATATGTTTTACTTGTGCCAATTTATTTTAATGACAACAAATGCCAACCTGATCAAAAGTTATAGCGAAAAATGTTAACATTTGAAAAGGAATGTAAATAAAAGAGGAAATATGTTCGTACTGCTTCAGAGGTTGTGTCAAGTTTTTGTGGTTTGTTGGTTGTGGAATTCATTACTCACAATGCTTTAAGAGAACATATGAATGTATGAAATCAAACGATGGGCATGTGACAGGATATAAAAATACAGCCATCTCTGCTGTATTAATGGTGAAATTTAGGAAAATTGGACATCTGTTATTTAAGATAATAGCACATGATTGACAGTGTCCCATTTGTCTAAAATGCATAAAAAATTGCTTGGACCAGTTTTGTTTAGTACAGACTGGATTATCCAGAAAAATATTTTAAAAAATGTTCTCTCAAATACCTCACCCACTGTCCCCCTCTGATGACTTTCAGCTCATGTTAGTCATTTCCATTATGATTTAAACCTTCTCTTTAACTGTAGTTGAAGGTTAGTACTGTAACAATTCCTGACTCACCTCATATATCCACCCCCGTATCTGATTTCTAAATTTGGATAGGAAACATTCAAACTCCTAATAGGTTTCTGTGCCTCCAGAAGGTTCACCTGATAAGATCACTTAAGATTTTCCTGGGCAGACAGGGCCAGGCGGAGCACAAATGGGAGGAGGGTGTGAGGGCTTAGGGAAAATCTTGTTTGTCCTGTCTGGTGGTCTGCGGTATGGCTGACACTTCGGCAATGAGAGCATCAGTACGAGTCCCCCCTCTGGGGAGCAGTGGTCCACCCAGCAGGAGAAGAGGACGAGATGGAGGAGGAGTTGTGACTTGGATCTGCACCATCAGTGAAGACTGATGACAAGAGGAAAAAGGTGGAAGCAGACAATAAACACAGAATTACCTTAATGAGGACTTTGAGTTGTGCTCTGATATCCTCGCAACATAAATTAAGTTGATTACACGTAGAGCTCAGTCTAGACATTAATGTCTGAATTTACAGTGCATTTCAGTTTAGACTACCATGCATAATTAGGTTAATTATATACTGTACTGCTGCCAACATCCAATACAGTGTAAATCTTTTAGAAACACTCATCCCACCAATGGCTTTCATTGTTCCTCAGAAAAATGGTCTTTTTCTTAATACCTGACAGCATGTAAAAGATAAGAGAGATAATTCATCTTTCTATATATATATATATATATGTGTGTGTGTTTGAAATGTTTGAAATTTCAAACATATATATATATATATATATGTGTGTGTGTGTGTTTGAAATCACATACAGTTATCTCTGTCTGAGTATTAATGGTGAAACATTTTTGCATGGCTGACTTTTTCTCCCACAGAATGGATATCATTTGGAGAAAGATAAAAACAGACAAGCTTCGGTGCCTCCAGAAATAATTTATGCTTATATGATGGTATTGAAATGTGGAGCTCTAAATGTGTATGGGATCAAAGTTGTTCATCATGTCTGTGGGGTGAATTACGTCACTGTCAGATGAGTGCATGCAGATCATGCACATGAACTGCCTGAAACGGCCTATTTTAAGGTGGCGTTTGTCTAAAATGCTATTTGTGACAGTTTGTGTCAGTATCATTTTTCCTTTCCTTTTGTGTCAAACAATCCTCAAAGAAAGGGTTTAAATGTTAGTGATCTAAATTCTACAGACATGCAGCTCAGTTCATGGTTTTTCCATTTGACTACGTGGCACTTTCCCCCAACAATACTGCACAATGTAGAGGTGAAACACACTTGCATCTTTATTTTGTTATCCAACAAATTCAAGCATCATTCAGTGTGTAAATGTAACAGATTAATGTAGACATAGTTTATGAACTTCATCAAATCATTCACGTTAATTGTTTTTGTTGTATTAGGCCTGCAACTCCTACCTGTGTCATTTAGGGTTTCTGTGTGTGTGTGTGTGTGTGTGTGTATTTATTCAGCGTAGCTACGTAGTCGCGTGCACAGGCAGGTACGTCAAAACTTTTTCCGACTGACAGAGAGGGGAGCCAAGCAGACACACACACACAAACACACACCGCCAACTGATGTTTTTTTGTCACTTTGTATATATTTTACCAGATCTACAGTAAAGACCTGAGGCCCACTGCTGCCTTCTGCCTCTTAATTGAAAACGCCAAGAACACAACGCAGAACACCATAGGCGTAAGCCAGCCGGCTACATAAATACTTCACTTAATTCTTGCAGGAGCTTAGATTAGTCTCTCTGTAGCTCAGTTAATGAGTAATATGACTAAGATTGACTTGCCTTTTAATAATTTAATAGCCTATCTCACACTTGACTGTCATTTAATGAAAATCCTACAGAATATTTCTATGTAATACACAAATTCCAGATTTCATGCAGCAGATGTGTCTGTTATAAGGTTGACAAAATGTCCTGTGTGTCTGAAAATGGAAAGCTGCATTATTTAGTCGTTGGTAAATGGAGCTGGGACATGTTGAGGAGCCTGCTGGACAAGTCTTCGTTTGGGAGTGAGTGGCAGGTCCCACAGGCCCATAAGAGCAGAGAGGTTAACCGGCTTAGGGGCTGCAAACACTGAATCAACAAAAACACATTGATCCTGCATCACTTTCCTCCCTGGAGGTATGACTGAGGGGTAAGGCAAACTGTTCTTCTATCGAGGGCCTGTCAGTTAAAGCCCAAAGGAAAGGCTTGGGGCCGCCCAAAAATCACAGACACCATCCTGGCAAATGTTGGAAAGAGGAAAAGTGGTGTAATGTTTGGGAAAACAGCAACAGTTATGTGGGTTTTTTTGGACACACAAGTTCACCCCAATTAACTTTGGAGGTCCCCTGACTTTTGGTCTAGCGCCATTATCATGTGAAATTTTTATTTGGCCAATACTTTGGTTTATGACTAAACAACTAAATACTAAGTAACTGTTACCTAGAAAGCTCTAAGTTCTCAGTTTTAATTAGCAAATGTTATCATGCTAACACGCTAAAGAAGCTCAACATGTTTTAACATTAAACCTACTAAACATCTCTGTTAGCACTGTCGTTGTGAGCATGTTAGCATGCTGACATTAGCATTTAGCTCAAAGCACCGCTGGCAGCAAGAAGGGTCCGGCTGCGGCCTGTAGACCACGGGGTGAAGTGCTACAGGTGCAGCCGGACTTGATCGTTAGCTAGCCACTAGCATGGCTGCTAACAAACGTCCGTAGCTAAAGCTAACATGGCACCAGGGCTTAATGTTAATGCTTAATGCTAAGTGTTTACAATCAAATATGTATCCCCATAATTATAAAAGATACTGTAACATTATAATGTAATCTACATATTTTAGAGGCTAGCAAAACATGATCATCCAACTTGGAGACACACTGCAGGGACTTAGCTAACAATACCTTATGTGTCAGAAAATAGGTAATGCTATAATTAACTTTAAAACTAAGACTGTACTTTCCAGCAGAGTTGCACTGGAAAAGAAGAAAATGTTCTGAAACAACCTCAACCAAAATGAAACTTTGGATGAGTCCACAGCAGGTACTTACCATGCACTGTATAATGCATTATGGTCTTTCATCCTGTGGATCAGTAAGATAGATGATGGGTACAGGGGCCCCTGACAGTGGCTGTACTGTTCTGTAATTCCTCTTGGTATCTACAGTAGGCCACTCCACACAATCATCTCTGCCTTATTTGAAAACAGGGTCTTCCTCAGAAACCCCCCCCCAGTACTTTGATCTACAGTCAGACAACCAAACAGTGGGCAGTTTTTTTGGTTAAGTTTTGTTTTTCAATTTCTCGAGTTGTGATATTAGATAATCACATAAAATAATGGGGATAGAATTATTTTGCTGTTTAACTGATAATTAGCAGGATGGTCAGGCACGATACAAATTGGGATATAATGACACCATAGCTTTCTTTAAGGTCTCAAATTGATCTGAGTCTCAAAGCCCACTGCTCTCTTGGTGGCTTAGAGGTTTAGTGGCTTCTCTTTCTGGTTTAAATGATTTGGAGATCTGAAAGCTCGAGTCCCAAAGCAATTAGGTGGGCAGGTTTGAAATCTCCCATACTTACATCATGGGGTGTCCCTGCAAATTTCATCCATGTAAAGAGCTGACCAAGACAATCAAATGAAGATCAAATGGACATTAAATACTGGAGCAAACTGAATTTGTATAAAAACTTCTAATGTTCTAATGTACGTAGGATCAAAGTTTGTCATGTTCACCAGTACAAATGACACAATTTTGTACAAAAATCAAATGCATCTGTTATTTTTGACCCTCAGGCAGACCTTACTAATACCGTAGCTCCCTGCTAAAATATTATTTTCCTAATTCATTCATTTATTCATTCACTAAAATGTGTTCATTGTTCCCAAACAAACTTGCAAGAGAAGCCTAAAACGCAATGCAGGAAAGAAGGAAAAAATGAGACAAGCCTGGCTTTTGAAAAAAAGGGGTATGACAAGAAAAGTTGTACTCTGAACAGCAAAAATCTTTTGAATCCGACATGTTGATCACACAATCCTCTCTGCTACAGTTCTAGGGCTCCATGTTTTTGGCTCAAGGCTTATTTGCTTTATTAGTGAATATGGGGGTGGCACATCACATAATGGTTTAACTCAAAGCAGGCTTGCACAGTAGTTATGACAAGGTATGTGTACCACAAACTCTAATTGGACATGCACTCAAAATTTCATGCAAATCCATCCGAAACAAGCACTGAGTAGTTATGCTAATCCAAGGACGGATGTATTTAACTGTCAGTTTCATTTGATATATGTCCTTAACTAACTAAAACTTGTTTATGTGTCAAAACCTGAGCTTTGAACAGCAGAATACTTTCTCAGTCACAGAATTACTGATTGTGGTTATGTACTTTGCAGTTCCTTAATAGATTTAGTCAAATCTGACCTCACTGTGGTCATAATTTGGTCAAAGCACTCGTTGTAGTGAGGGGCTAATGAAGATAAATACTGTAATGTAACACAGAATTAAAGGAATTCATTTTAAATGTTTTAACTTCATCACAAACTTTATATCAGAGAGAGAGATTTCATAAGAAAACCACAGCCAATATGTGGTATAGACAGCAATAGGAGAAATGATCAGATGTTTGGGGGAGTATTTGATAGCAGGGTAATGAAAAATGGCTGTTGACAGTTTTGACTCAAACTGGCTGAGCTGCTGAAAATATGCTCCCTATATTGTGTTGCAAGACATTTTATTGGTTTTAACAAAAAAAAGGTCTGACTCAAACACAAACACTAGGCATTATAAATTAGAACAGTTCAACTAACTCTGAAGCTTTAAACTAAGTAAATGTATGATAGTTGGCATGTAGTACTCGCTAACGATAAGTACAATATGTATTACAGAAATAATTTGCTCTAAGGTCCATTAAAATGTGTAAAACAATCACTATGTGATTAAAAACTTATTTGATATGAAATAAACTAAAACACTGACTTCTCCTGTAAACAACTGTAATGTTGGTAGTTATTGTTGTATTCCACACAACTGTGACACAAATGTTAGCATGCTAAAATGGTAACCATTCCCAGTTATGGTTCTTTTTCTACAGTAGCTGGGTTTGTAGCAGCAGGGCATCATGTTGTGGCAAAGTGAAGTCTCACAATGTAACATGTGCACTGAATACTGGGTATGAAAGGAAGGGTCATAAATAGTTGGAACTGGAAAAAATGGCAATTTGTGGGCCATTGAGTTTAAAATGGTTTTACTTCTTTAAATACAGGTATCATTAAATATTGACCCAGCTTCCACAACAGCATTCTTTTCAACCAAACTACATGTGATGCAGCTTCTATCATCAACATCTAATCACATTTCCAGCTGCCAGCTCCATTGATCCTGGTTAGTGAAGGTAACCAGACTAACATCTCAAAGCAAAAACAAAACTCACAGGCTGATTTCTGTGAGGCTAATTTAGGGTAGCATATACTGTAGTGTGTGCCCATCATGGTCCTATACATTCATGAGGCACAAACATTTGCTTTCGTAATTTAAAAAATGTCATTCATATTTCTTCAGTCAGTTTGTTAATTGAATCAACAGTTTGTATTCATTATGACACTGAAAAGAAATCCAACATAGCTGAAAAAAAGCCATTAATAGTTCTATGTCACAACCCTGCTGTTGATGAAGTACTTAATTAAAGGAAAATTACACACAAATCTTTGATTAAATCTATTTTTTCTTATGTTCATCCAACACAGACAGCAAAAAGCTGTTGAACCCATTTCATTATAAACTAAGAGCAACTGAAACCTTGAAAACATGACAGCCACAGTTGGTCCTTTACATTTCACACACAGTGCAGGTATGAAAGTAAGTACAGTAACGTTTGCTTAAATAATAGTCTGAGACAGCAAATACCTACATGTAGGGAAAAAAGCAGAAAACCCTCTATCGCTAAATTTAACCTCAGACAAAAAACAGCAAAATAAACTTTGAAAACTTTACTGCTGTCAACACTTAGAAATTATTATTTTTAGACCAATTAGCTTTTCAGAAAACAAGCAAGCAATACCATTTGTATAGGCTCAATTGTTTCCATAGTATTTTATCTTTAAAAAAAAACAACTATAAATATTGTCATACACTAACCATTTAAAGGGTCTAGAAAGTGCTTATGGAAAGTAAAAAGTAAGTTTATGTCCAACCTCCATCTCCAAATAAAGTTTGGACATAAAGTTTTGGAGCAGCATACGACTCTGTCTCTGCTGCCGCAATAAGTGTGTCTCCTCCAGTAGAAAAATGACCAATTTGTGTCAGTTTCAAACTGTTGATAAGTGAATTCTCAAGGTAGGATTGAGTTGGAGGACGCTCCCAGAATCCCAAAGTCATCAATAATATTGACTGAGAAAGACACCACAATCAGTCTGAGCGGTCTCATTAAGGGGAGGGATGTGTCAACTCAAAACAAGGCTGGAATCCACAAGACACCACTGCAATAACTCCTTAAAACCAATAAATTAAATTATGACAAATTTCTGACATCCGTTTATTTGTTTATGAAATTGTACTTTCTAGTCCCTTTAAGTTATGGTCGGAATATCTGCAAACCTGTCCGAGCGAATGCTGATTTTTAGTGCACATATTCATCATCACTTAGGTCTGAGTCATCGGCCTCCACCTCTCCTTCAATCACAGACTTCTTCCCTCTGCAGCAGGACACCACCAGACCAATGAGGAAAGCCTAAAAGTGATAAGCAAAGCACACATTAGGAAATATTTCACAAGGATCATTTGATCGATAGAATGCATCAACAGAACTGGGAAAGAGGCTATTAAATATTTTGCTGAGGAGATTAGCTGTGTGCAGTCTTGGAAAATCATTTTCTAGTAACCTTTTTCTGAGTAGAAATTAAATTATGTGCTCCTGCTCTCATATGCGTCCCTGAAGAAAATACTGAACTGCTTTAGAACCAAATTAAATGTTTTATAGATGTTGTTGTAAATGTTTCATTGTTCAAAAGATACAAAAGAACTATCTTCATTCATCTTTGCCAAAAATGTGCTCCACTTAAAATCAAGATTGTGACACTTTATTTACATCATTGGACTTACCCCAATAAAGGCCCAGTTACCAAAGTAGTAGATTGTGCTGAAGAACCAGAACTTGTGGAGGAAAAGATAGGATCTTGTCACAGTGCACTGGTCTGAAAGGGAAATACAAGAGTCTCTTCTTAAATATTGTTGTTATTAGTTTATACAATGTAACAAAACAAAGAAAAGAATTAAATGTATACAATAACAGCATATTTACTTTTGTATTCAACACAGGATGGTTGATTGTTGAACATATTTTGAAACCATAGGGCATTTTCCACCTGATATTTGTTTCACAGCACACACATTTTGGCATTTTTACTTTTTATTGTGACACCTGTCATGTTTTCAACTAGAGAAAATAGTTCATTAGTCTGAGACCAAGTGGAATAGCAATTTGTTTTCCACTGCTTTAGTGTTTTTCATGTGCAATAATTCTGTATGACACAGATAAATATTTTATACTAATACTTATTTATTTAAAAGGAAATGGAAACTAAAGTTTGGAAAATTGGTTTTTAACTTACCAAATGAAAACATTAAAGTGTAATTTGGTCTTAAAGGCAAACTCCGGTGTTTTTACAAATGTTGGGTCTAAATGACAAATAGGTACCAAAAGTTTTGCAATTGCGTCTCTGAAAAGTCTGTCCACTAAAAGTGCTTGTTTTTGCCTCTGACAGGCTCAGATTGTTATTTGAAGTGTCTGACAACATTATGGAAAGCATCCCTACAGAGACAGAAACAGAAGTCTTGTTAAAGGAAAAGTTGTTGCAGGAAGACGAAAGGATCTTACTCTTTAACAAATGGTCCGTCTCTTAAGGGACTTTCCTTTCTACAATGTTGTCAGACACTTTTGCACACAATTGCCCCAAAGGATTACGTGCAGCCATTGCAGCCCGTTCGCAGATGCCGGCGGAGGCGATCTACTGGACCAATTCCAAAACATTTGGTAAGTATTAGTCATTTAGACCCCCAAATCTGTAAAAATAGGGCCCAGGTTTAAAAAATACTGGGGTTTCCCTTTAAAAAACAGTGAAAAAACAGTTTTTCAACAAGAATGCAATTTCCTTTACAGTGAAGAGGGCATTCCTCTACACGGTATGTACATTGCCTGCATGCATGCATGTCTGTCTGTCTGTTCAGCACCACTGAGGACAGTCTCAAGATCTTTGATGCCAGTGGCAAGTCATGTACCATCTGAGAAGTGGTGTTAAAGGAAATCAGCAGGATGCATAAAAATACAACTGTCCTTCCCAAAAAGCAGGATTTAAAGTACTGCTGCATTGTTCATTCTTGACATTGGGAACACATATTTGTCGTAGAAATTCTAAACTCAAGAATTTTTTATCACATACTGTTAATTTATATACAATATACATTTTTCATAATTTACTTTCTCATAAAACAAACATATCTGTAATTTCTAAGGATAAGGCCATGATGCTTTTTCCTCTCTATTTTCGATTATTTGCAACAGAAACCCTTGAAGGAAAGAAGAAATCATTATAGAAAGCAAAAAAAAAAACATTTCTTCTACGACATAACTGATGAAGTAGAAGTTAAGAGAAGAATAATCGGACACAAGTAAGGGAGGAGTGAAGAACGGAAAGAAGACAGACATATTGCCTGAGGAAGTAACTTCTCTGCGGTGTGTACTATCATCCAGAAAAACAGCACAAGCGCAATAAAACGTGACACGTCTATTGCTACACAATGTTTATAATAGAACAAGTGTATAATTTGTTATACATCGGTGTTATAAAAGGGGTCTGCACTCACTTAAGAAACAAAAATAGGCTCCTATTACTACATGGAGCGGTGCCTTGGGTAATTTTGACGCTGTAACTAAAAAAGACAACCAGTCTTCTGAAAAGAGGAAAGCCATGTCACTGTCAATGTGAATATGGCTTAACCGATAGATAAAACTGGAATGGCGTAACATTTAATGGAGCCTTGCATCAAATATATCCAGTATTACACATTGAAAAGGTAAAAGCACAGAAATGTAACAAGGCACCAACAAATTGTGAAGACAGTGAATCATAGGTTATGGGTTATGCAAGTAACCCGGATTCTCTGATGAGGTAAAGAAGATCCAACTTTCTTTGGGACCCTCTCAAACCCTCCAGATTAGTAAATTCATAACATACATGATCACTGTCCTTCAGAAAATTCAATATGATCTAAAATAGATCCTATTATTGTAAATGTTTGGTTCATACTAACTTCAAAAGATGTGAAAGATATCTCATTGTTACTTTTATTTAGTAACCATGACTATATTCTGAAATCTAACTGCCTGCATGTGCTTTTGATATCCTACAACATAGTGCAGCCATAGTCATGAATACACCAGTTGAGAGAACATTTCTGTTTACCTGTGACGTCCTTGCCATGCAGTATATGAAGTCTAGTATGAAAAAATGTCCCTGCCAGCTAACCTGATTTACTACAGTCGCAGCTTACTTACTTATTTACTAAAGGGAAATTTCTCATTTCTGTTCACTCCTCGTTTTTGTTGACATCACAAAGTGAATGCAAGCCTGAGTGTACATAAATTATAAAAATTCTAAAGTGAAAGGAGTAAAAAGTTAAATGTTCTACAGTAGTAATCCATTTAATTTATCTGACAATGATTTCTAATGTAGCCATTTTCTGGGAGCAACCTTCAAGCTGGCCTTGTTAGAGGTAAACTCTACTCTGCAGTGTTCCTCAAATGACATTTTACTGCTATGATCAAGGACATGAATCATAAATATAAAAGGGATCAAAACCAAAAACTTGAGGAAAGAAACTCACTTATTGCTCATAAAATTCAATTGCGGTCTTTGCCTTTGGAGCGCCTCTGTGCTTTATGCTGGTGACATCACCTTTGAGTCTCAGCTCTCCAGCTTTTGACAGAACTGATAGTGCTATTGATCTGCCTGGCATAGACGGCAGGAATAATATAAGAATTCTTAAGCTGAGTCATTCCCCTTTATGTGCATGAATGGGTATTGGCAGGCATGGGAAATGCTGATGACGTCAAATGTGGAAAGTGCCAATGATATGCGTGCAGTGTCTGGGTCTCTCTTCAGTGCTCCAATTGTTTTTGTGTGAAAACACAAGAAGAAAGGGAAGGGAAAAAATGCTTCCCTTCGGATCACATGTATTAATTAGCTTAGCCATGCACACTGAAGCAATAAAAAGAAAAATATTGAAATATCCTTTTAATCAGACTTGTATAATTTCAATAGAACCGGGCAAGAGAGAAAGTCCACAAAGCTGAAGTGAGACGAAATGCACTGTCTGGCTATGTTAGAGAGCCATCTGGAGCATTAACAGTAACCCTGCTGAGCTGCTCCTATCACACTGTTTCTTACACTCTTTCAGCTCTTCACACTGACTTGAACCCCATGAACAGTGCAATCAGACTTATACCAAGCTACATGACATCAAGGTCCACAGCAATAACTTAGTGTGGTTTAGAATTTATTCATTACAGCTAGTGTTTTCAAAAGCTTCCCCCTCTGGAGTGTTGAATTTAAAAAAAAAAAAAAAGAAGGAAAATCCTGGTCTGTGCTGTTTAATCTATAGAAAAGATTAGCAGACCCACGGGAGCGCTGAAGGTGTCCCAGCAATCAGCTTGTACTTCACCAGGATCAACAGATAATAGAAGAAGCAAGTCTATCTTCATCCCCATGACCCCACTCTTTTCCTCCAGTACCTCAGCCATCTGTAGCTCTCCAGCTGCTCAGCTGAATCGCAGGGCTCCGAGTGGGACCTACAGATGGTTCACAACAGTGGTCTGCCTAAATACATTATCATGTACACCACTGACCCACTTCACCTTGAAATCATTACCGTACTCTGATAAGAGCATGGGGCAGTGTGTGAGTGCAGGTAATTTCACCTTGACTCATGATACCCGGGTGAGTGCTGCCCTGTGTAGCATGATGTATTATGTATAACTTTCATCTCTGCATTCAAACACATGCATACAACCCTGAACACACACACACACACACACACACACACACACACACACACACACACACACACACACACACACACACACACACAGTGTTCTTTGTAAAAGCCTCTCTATCAGCAAGCACTCGTGTTCCTGCACTGTATGCTTTTACTTTCTCTCCATCTATAAAGCAACGGAGCACTTTCATTCAAATGTCCTTTGAGGATGCTGATGTTTCTTCAACAGAAATATTGTCAAATCTCTGGTTTCTCATATTAAGTGTTGTCGATGAATGTTCACCAAAAGCATCTTTTCGCTGCGCAATTTTTTCCACTTGCAGAGAAAATCCATTTGAGCAGTGCTCAAGACCTCCAGATACAGACACAAAAGACAACATAAGTAATCTTACCTAACTTGACCTAACCTAAACCACTCACTATACCAACAGGAAGCCAGGAAAGAAAACCTTGACTATTTACAAAGTGGGTCTTGTTTTCTACTACTGTTGGTTAGGATTAAATTACTTTACTCACCAAGGTAATTTTTGAGATCTGGGGATGCAGCTACATCCCTAAAATTGAGTCCATTAGAAGTAATAACACAAGACATCAGACAATCACACAACTTGTAAACAACCCTCTCATTATTTGGAGTCTGGTTTCAGGCGTCCTGATGGATGTGCATCCAATATTCACTCTCCTTTTAGCTGTTTTTTGGTCTCCACCAACTCCTGAGGGAAATGGCTGGCTCTTTAGCTGCAAAGTGCTCCACTATTTTCAAGAGCTAGTCGCTGCGTTTGTCTGTCTGCTGTTTGGTGCTGGGCAGGTAGTGTACAGAGGGTTTATTATTAGCTTTTTCGCTGAAAAAAAGTTTTGATCAGAAAGTGTTTTTAATTCTATTAATTCATAGTGGAGGAACAATACAAAGAAAACAGATATGCTCTGAAACTGCATTTTCCTTTATAAGGTAAGGGGTGTCTGTGGATTTCAAGATGGATGTTTCTTTCAAGAGAATAACTTTTGACTGACATATTCCATTGTAACGCAAATTGATGATGATCCCCTTGATGCAAAGAAAATTACTATTAATTTGTGTTGGGGTTGAGGGAGTCTCCTGTTGAAAATTGCTTGGGCACCTGACATCTCAGAGGCAACACATAAAATTACGACCATCTTCCCCCTGAAGCTCTTTAAAAAACAATGCTGTGGAAACCGGCAAGTTGCTAGGAAACAGACAGCAGTCCATGGTGTGAAAAAGACTCCTCTGTATTGGAAGTTTCATCACTAGGATTTAAACTAGACTTCAGCTCATGGTTAAAATTCAGCTTCAACTGCAAGCAAGACATTTAGAATGAGGCGGGCATGAGGGGTCTTATACCATAATATTTATAATATTGTCTCTGACAGTGTCGACCTTAACGGTGGAAAAAAAACAAGAAAATCATCAGCAGCAAAACTGGAGCAATGACCCAAAGGGCGTGTATTGTTAAATTGAGCTACAGTGTCAAAAACAAAATCTGGGCATGGATTTATTGACATTAAGTGTGAAATAAACTTTTCTTGCTGGAAAAAGGGGCTTTTATAAGCTTTTGAGCTGCCTTTCCATAAGAAATGATGTTGTTGTTGACATACTTAGGTTCTGTAATATCCCATTATTGTATGAACAATGCACAGGGGTTTTTTAGATAATCTGATTTAACTCAAGAGAATCTTTTGGTTTTGGGAAGAAATTGAGTCAGGAGTGCTGTGGACAGAACGTCATTAAAATAATTGGTTAGACTGTCAAGGGAACTAATGTAACCAGTAATGGGTGTTGCAGATGTGATGATGGAGGCGTTAACATGACAGCAATAAACAACAGAGGAGACAGTTTCTTGGGTGAGGGAGTGATCATTAGAAATGGACATTAGAAATGAATCAATAAGTCAGATGAAGGCCTATTTAAATGGGGCTGATGGATTATTAACATTTCCTCAACAATTAGCCAATTGACAGTCAGAAAAAGAAAAAACATAACATGTAGATCATCATATCATCGAAGAGGGCGTTAAGTACAACTACATAAAAAACGTTTACTGACAAGGGCCAATGGTAGATGTAGAACTTATGCAAGTCAGAGTTTATGATCAAAGCAACTCGCACACTATAAGTAGCAGCATGAGCATCATGGTGGTGGGAATAATTTGAATGAGCAGCCTCATCTAATGCTGAGAATTCCTTCATGAAGCCATAAAAAAATAAAATAAAATAAAATGCATTCATAAAATTATATATTAAAAGAACAAAGTGATTGAATATACTAAAACCAAACTGCAAGGGTTCAAGTTTGTGTCAATGGCTTGAGAGAGATTGAGTATGGATATAAAATGTAATGGATTAAGACGAAAGTTAAAATAAACACCTGACAATATAAGGACGAAAGCAGCATCACTATTGTGCGGAGGTCCAGAGAACAGAACCTTCAATAATGCACAAAAACAGCACAAATGCTCAGATTCTTCTTTTCCTTAAAATACCTTTATACCCTGTGTTACATCACATACTGAAGAAGAATTCAGTTCAGGTTCAGGTTATCTGGGGCCATGGCAACTAATTCCTGAGGATTCATTTCCATTACACAGAGTAAATGAGTAATGGTGTGGTAATGACCTTAGAGTAGATAATGGAGAGCTTGGCACCGAGTACCTGCTCACCAAGATGTTAGTGTCATTACACCACGGTGACCGACTAGCCCATCAGTCACCAGCTCGACTTCTACCCTCTTTTGCTGTAGCTGTCTTTTGATCCAGTGTCACACTAAGGGTTATTACAAAACGATGCCCTTCCAGGGCCTGTTCAAAATTTGATGCCATTTTCTAGCACAGTGTACTCCCATTCTAATGTTTCAAATCTACAGCAAGGAGCCTGAAATTTAGAAATTCATATCCATGTTTATGAATCTCTTGGTCATGCTACGATAACATTTCTCTTTTCCCAGGAGACATGGCATGAAGAACACCATTTCTATGTTTACAAAACATACTGATATCGTATGTTGCCTGATTTAATACTGTGGCTTTGGATTAGATTTTTTAAAAAGAATTGCAAGAGCTTACTAGGAATGCAACCAATATTTAAATACCAAAATATACAGACCATGCCAACATTGTGTAACAGATGTCTACAAAATAAGGGTTAGGGTCAGGGTAAGAGAATGTGAATATGGGTATAGTAGGGTACAGTATGTGTACAGTAACAGTGTGTGTACATATGGTACACATTCTACTTTATATTGTTGTATTGTATTTTATTTATCAATAATAAAATGTTCCCCCAAAACCACTGGACAATTTAAATGCCATAAACAACGATGTTTCCCCATTTACTATCAGCAGATCATCATCAGTTTTTGTCCTGGGTCTATTTAATCATCGTGACTTTTCAGAGTTCTTCAGATTGACCCTCTAGCAAAGGACAAAAATTCAGTACAAATGAAAGGGTTGATTATGAAAGGGTTCTTTGGGAAAAAGCTGCTTTGTTAAATAGGGAAAGAAAGAGTTCTACTTTTTCAGCACACAAATTAAATCTTTCACCTGTTACTTTCTACAGTATATCAGTCGATAAGCTTTTGATTGTATTCCCTCTCAGTCGCATGTGTTGTCTCTGCTTGACACTTCCTCCTCCTCATGGTAGGTGGTACAACGGCTGTTATGAAAGCAGGAGCCATTTCCAAGATGTCCAAAATAGGACCAGTTTCCCTAAGCTGGTCAAAAGAGAGAGTAGAAATACTACTGGCCGTTGTCCTGTCCCTAGTGACTCCTGCACTACGACCCCTTTATTAGAACAGTACTGAAGAGTGCCAAGACGTCTGTGCAAATTATCACATCTGAGGGTCCTGTGGTGACCAGGAACACATTTGATTGTATTTCCCTTACTGAATCCAGCTCAACTTCAACAGCTATGTTTAACTTCTCTTCTAGTGAGATACAACCCAGCTTCCAGGCTGCAATAAACAACATGAGTGTGGTGCAAGTGGTGCAGGATCATGGCTGAACCTGTTTGGGTTAATCGTCATAGTTGTGAGACAGGAAACAAATTATTTGCTTGAGAAAAACAAACAACCAAACAAAGAAAAGCCAATTAATTTCCACAATTATGTCTGCATAGTCATGTAAACAGGAGTATTATGGGGGATTATCAGTTTATGTAATTACTGTAAGTTGGCAGTATTGGCATTATAGCCACGTGTAAACATAGCTGGATAAATTGAATGCAACGTTATGTATCACTTACGGTAAATGTTATTAAAGGCAACCAAAATAATACATGTCTAATATATATATATATATATATATATCTTTTGATATAAAATTGGTCCTCATTA
Organism: Maccullochella peelii; assembly: GCA_002120245.1. Taxonomy (NCBI): domain Eukaryota; kingdom Metazoa; phylum Chordata; class Actinopteri; order Centrarchiformes; family Percichthyidae; genus Maccullochella; species Maccullochella peelii. The sequence goes on along the minus strand of LKNJ01000175.1, from coordinate 12,668 downwards.
TGCAGCCTATGGACAACATGGTGACAAAGGTTTTAATATATAAAGAAATGTTAATTAATTAATTAATCTGAAAAACGGGCACCATCTATTGTTGGCTGCATATTTATGGTGGAATATACAGTACATTTATAGGATATAAACTATTTTGGTGTAGTGTATTTTCCCAATTATACACCAGTTTCTTCATAGGAGGAGCAGCTCTCGATGCTCCTCTCTATTAAGATATTGTTATATAGATATAAGGGTAATTTCAGTATTTTTACACTTTAATACACAATAACACTGTTTTTATGTGTGATAAGAAGAGCTGACTTTATTGGTCAAGACTGTTAATGTATTCTGCCTAATCATACCAGTTTTTAAAACACGCTTCAGCTTAGCCGTAGGCCTCTAGCCATAGAAATAGCAAACAGTGACTGCCTTTTGTGCGAGTAGCCACTGACTCATGAGAATAGGGCCCGAGGAGGTACACTTCTTTCAAATGTCAAAGCCATTTAGTCCTTTAGCACCTCCATGTTGTATAACCCTGATATAGTCACCAACCATTAACTAAACCCACTGCTGAAAGCCCAACCAAATACACTAATCACTTCTGGTTCTTTCTCGATTCAGTTTGTAGTTCAGCTAAGCACTCTCAAGCTATCCATATTTAGATGAGCAAGGCAAAGTGTGTGACCACCACAGGTGTCATTTCACTGGAGAGACTGGAGAGTTTCTGCGATGATTGTATTCAACAAAAACACACTTTTCAACAGAAAATCACACCAAAATGATGATGAACGACAAAACTATGACCCAATAAGGCCCTTTCCTCTCACAAGCAAAACAATCATGAATATTCATTGTAGTGCACTGAATTGAGGCAAATTGTAGACTCTGTGCAAAGTAATCCATATGACAATTTTTCAACCTTTAAGAAAATGTAGTAATATCTTTCTCCAAATCTATTACCAACAGCATGCCACATCTTTCTACATAACTGCAATATAACTAATACAACAACGGGCAGCAGCAACATCTTTGATGAAGTCCGCAGTGATTCAGCATCAACGTCAGATGAACAGTTAATATCAGTTAATTAATTTGGGAAGAGCCTATTTGCTACAAAGTGTAAAAAACTGTTTAGCCAGCCCACAGGTAGGAGAGAACCTAAATGTATGTGTATACACATCAGATGATTGTAAACGAATAATATCTTGCCTCTGATTTCAGCAGTTACTCTCTGGCCTCTGCTTTATCTTTCTATTTTCTGCCTGTCTTACCCTGTCTCAATATAGTACTGTTGCATAAAGTGAAAATTATACATGAAAACCAAGTCAATAATGGCCTCTCTTTGCTGTATTCAGGCCTCACTGTCATTCCAAATGTTCCTGCCACAACAGGTCCAGACTCACATGCTTCTCTTAATGGCAACGTGAGGCACTATAAGGAACTTCTTCACGGGAACTGACACACTGATAGATAACTCTTCAGATAACATGGCCTTAACATGGAACCCAAAGAGGCAAAAAATAATATAATTGACAATATAGCTATAGATGTAAATAAAACTCCTCCTCAAGTAACAAATATAACAAGGCCACTTTCTCATACTGAAGGTGAATCACCCTGATACTAAATAGAAAAGGGACGGCTGTGGCTCAGCAGGTCCACTACTCACAGGATTGGAGGTTCGATCCCATACAATTTAAGACTGGCACAGTCAAAGGATAAATTCAAGAGAAAATATCATTTAATATTTAGGAAATATCAAATATGCTTATTATTTAATTGACTGTAAGAATGAACAACTCCTACTTAACCGTTTTCACATGAACTTTACTCCATTTTTTTATTACATACTTGACACTTAAACCCATCAACACTCATTAGCTAATCTAATTGCAATGCAATTCTGCATCTTCTGGGAGAGCATTTAGGGCCCACCACCTTGATTCATTTGAATAAAAAAATAATCATCCCCCGCACTAATAGACCTCCGCTGTTTGTTTCCTTTAAACCTTTGTAGGAATGATAGTTAACGGTCCTCAGTATGATGTAACCACTCAAAGACAGACAGACAGACAGACAGACAGAGAGAGAGAGACAGAGAGAGAGAGATAAAACAATAGCCTTACTTAAGCATTATACATTCACACATTTGTGTTTTCATGGCTTTACTATAATAAGCATTGGCATGAAGAGGCCATGTACTGCATTACTAAATGTTTGTCCTTGGTATTATTCCCTCTAATGAATGAGGGATGGGTGGTGAGAAAGATTACTGAACAGTGTTCTGTACACTGTCCTTCCTTTCTTCTAGTATAGCAGACTCGACATGTGAGGAATAAATCTTTGATGATGCCTTGTAACTTCTTCCAACATCTTACTACTGGACCAACGCTACCTTACTGTGCTAGCAGAGACAAACTTACCCTCAGGCGCGTCGGCATCACAGATCCTCGTGGTGCCAAAAGTAGCATTCCCAGATGTAGGACCTGCTGAGGGCATCTGAGTGTGATCACAAAACAAAAGAGGCATGTATCTGTTTAGCAAAGAAACACTACAAACTACTTCATGTGTCATCTATAATACTAGAATAATAGCCAACAGCAATAGCCTTTTACTCATAAATTATAGAATGACCTTAAGTTTTACAAAATGACAAAAAAAAATCACCTGGATGTTTTGGTTCCAGATGAGGAGTTTCGGGATGGATACATTCAATAAATAGACATAATTCAGATCCTTTACAGTAAACCCAAACAACAGGTACTTAGAGGGTAATTCACAGTCATTTTAAGGATTGCTTTCACATACAGTAGAAAAACTTAAAACAATATTAAATTAACTAACAAGGCATACATTTATTGTGAAATTCATTGTGAATTCTTAATATCCACTACATCAAGGCTTCACTGTATGTGCTAGACTGGTATAAATGACACTGAGAGACAATGTATTCAAATCAGCAGCAGCAGGAAGGAATAAGCCATGTTTACCCTGTGAGTCATATAGAGCTGGTTTTAAAAAGGTTATTTTATCTCATTTAAAAACAGGATGTTTCAGCAAGAGCAACACTGTGGCTCATTTTAATTATGCTGTTTAAAAGATTTTTTGAGACGAAGCATCGACACAAGGGTGCATCTAAACTACAAGCACACACCCACACACAGAGAGAGAGAAAGAGAGCTACATCACATCACACAGAGTGTAGACTGTCAAACAACATATCCACACAGTAATAGCCACATAGTCTAATACAGACAGACAGAATCCAAAAAGAACAAGAGTCTAAAAGCCCTGCTACCAGCCTGTAGAGACCATGCTGCTGCCTACACCCAGCTAGACCAAAGTGGTTTGACCCCACTGACTGAATGACACTGTCAATGCCATCATTAGAGCCCCGTTCTCAGAGCTAGCGCTCATCAGCGAGACTAAAAACCTAGATTTACACGGAAATGTATGTACATTTTTCCTCACCTGTACAAGATATTTCTGGCTGCCATACATGACATATTGTGGAGCTAGGCTGTAGATCATGTAGCTGGTGTGAAGGACAATCAAGAGAAGAATCATACAGAGGAAGAGAAGAGCCTGGGGGCGAGTTCTCTTGGGTCTTATTTTGTACAGCTGAAAAAGAAGAAAATGTTAATGTCCAATTAATAGTGTATTTGCACGGTTTTGAAGGCAACATAGACGTAGGGTCTTTGCTTACCCTTATCCAGAAGAACCAGATGCCCATGTTGCGAATGCCAGCCATGGACGTGACTACAAAGTACATGGTGATGACTGTGATCAGGATATAATCCAATGGAAAAACCTGTTATAACAAGGGCAGAGGTAAGCTATGTCTCTCACATGCAGGAGTCACATCACATATAAAGCCATTATTGCTTTCAGAGCCAAACATTCAGGCTGGCTGCCTCTCAAGGATGCTTGGAGCTGTTAATGACCAGCCATCATCAATACCACTTCGTCTAGCCCAATGAATCTAAAGCACATCTGAGCTGGTCACTGTGCAGTGGATTCAGACATCGTCAAGACTGTTGAACACCAACAACTGTATTCCTAACTTTTTCCTATTAATCAGTAAATAGACTATTTGCAGGTGTAGTCTAGACAAAAATGCACAGTGCATGTAACATACTGTATATATTTATCGATTGTGTTCTGTAAACTGAAATGTTTTGATTTAACCTCAAACCTGATCCTTATATAGTATCCCATTCTTGGTACGGTGGATTTAATTCCTTAAATACCAAGGTCATACTTCTAAACACTGGTCTTAGACATTTAATCAATGCCACTATCTATGAAGCAATTCTTTAATGGTCTGTGCTGTCAGTCATTTTTTCTCTAAATTCTGCTGTAGAATACTAAGTTTCACAGAGGATGCTCTGTTCAGTGTCCAGACCTGCGGCAATGTAGTGATTTAATGTTCTATCAATGTCAATGGTTCACATTTTAAAAACTTAAAATAAGGCTTCAGTCATTTAACCACATTGCTAGTATAAAAGTTGGTTTTCCGAATCCACAGGTTTATTGTTGCACAAAAATAAAAATGCTTAAACATGACAGAGGCTCATTTTCTGGCAACCTATAGCTCATAACTTTGGACAATATTACAAAGATTATGGTTATGGGTGCATGTTTCCATTTTGAATCTGATTTCAAGATTGATAAATATCCAGATTTGTTAAACTCCAAGTATACTATCAACTTTCTCTGGATCATTTTTTGGATTGCAAAAGGCTGTTCTATGTAGCAAAACATTACCTAAATCATTTAATGATATGTTTCCATTTATTTATCATTTGTAATATTTTATTATCTGTGAACAGCAATTTGGTTTGTGCATAATGCAGATAATAACAGAATAATTATGGGTAATGAACAGTTTATTTTGTACCTTTTATATACTGCACTTTACTTTTACACCTTTTATTTCCCGTATTTCCAAATGTGGTTCACGGAGAGATGCATATAATGGAACTTGATTGAATACACCAAGTGACTCCTGAAGAGTGCACAGTGGTTTTAGATTAGTTTTAAAAAGTTTGATTATATAGTAATTGCGCTTAAAACTATCACTTAAGTCTAAAACCACCATTTGGTGTATGCTACAGAGATCCTGGTAGTGTTGAGCAGAGCATATGATAACCATTAATATTAACAAAGGTAGAAGCAGGGCTGTTGTATTAGACTGTATTGTACGGCAGGGTTTTCCTTATTTTGTCCACCTTTTGTAGATTTCACTTCCCATTTCGGAGATTACTATCTATTGTGCTCCCACTTATAGCTGTGATAACTGTGCTTGTCATGTTGGAATTTCTCTCCGCCCTGCTCCCTTGGAAAATTAAATTATTTTAAGTTAACTTACTGCAAATGCACTTATTGATTCATGATGAGTATGATTCATATGGGTATAATTTCTCCTTTTTGTAATTTTTTAATCTTATGGTCTTCGGTAAAATAAAAGCGGTGCCTATCAGACTGTATCAAAAAGTAACACACGGCTAATTGACATTTAAGGCAATATGACTCATTTAGTATATGTAGCTGCTTTTGTAGTTGAGATTTTGTTTTATCAAAGTTCACCTACAGTATAGTGAAGCATGAACACTTCAAGTTTTAAACAGTATTACAAGTGCATTTAAGAAAAGCCAAGAATAAAGCTTTTAAATATATGCTTCATTTAGGTTAATGATGATGGAAACTAGAAAATATGGCTTTAAGCATATCTTAATTGAGGATAATCATCGTGAGAGATGAGAGGATACTCACGGGTTGCAAAGCTAATAGAAGTTCATTCAGAGGATTGGTTAGGTTGGTGCCAAAGATTATGAACCCAGAGCTGATGCCAGCAGAGTGGAGAGCTTTGTCCAAACTGAAACACACAGAAAAAAACTTAAAAAGATGCATATATCTCCAGCATTACCCATTAGTAAATATAGTTAAAGACAATTACACTGTCCATTATTTGTCACACTGCCTGTCTTATATGACATACACTTGTAAGCTATTGTGTTAAGAATTATAGTGTTACAGGACATATCATTACTTACTTTGAAATGAACAGGGCAACAGTGAACAGCAGCGCAACCAGGATAAAGAAAATGCCCAACACTATCTGCAAAAAAAAAATAATAATAATAATACAATACATTACAACACCAAACAGTGATATGTACCCTCAATCAAATGAAGGTTCTGCACTCCCCATGACTGAACCCCCAATAAAGTTTGTTTTCAAAGGCATCTACTGGGTCAGCAAATATAACTGTCATGTCTTTTGTCAAGGAGAGACCATATGGCTTGGCCAGCCACGGTTTGGCATCGTTGCCTAAGGTGACAGGGGGAAGCAATGGCATTGCCCAGACAGAGTGGGGACGTTGCAACCAGGGAGGCAAAAGGTTGGTAGCAGCCAAAAAGGCAATAAACCCCATCAACAGACCGCCTTCAAGGGGGCCTTCATAACTAAAATATCTTGTACCAGCTGTAGTGGTGAAAAAAGCAGGGGAAAAAAATAAAAAATAAAATATATATATATATATATGATGAAATATATGATGTTCCAGTGATGTATAGCACAATATTGGAAAAACAAAACAGTGATATTTGGCCATGTCTCTGGATAAAAGAGTGATCAGATGAAACTGAATGTTAAAAAAAACGCATACAAGTGTATTCATTTATTTTCTCACTCAAGCATGCTAGGAGAACTGCTGACATATCCCATGTCAATCCCTAGATTCAAACAATTATGAGAAAATAAAGTAATTTACATCATAAAAACACAATTAGTCAACCAAATTAGCTTTGACAAAAGATCCCTTGATGTATTTTCTCAATGATTATAGCAAAGCATTAATTACAATCAAGAAACTGATAATCATCACACTTTTTGTCATTATTGTTTTGCCTTCATATGAACAACAACTTAAAAAGTTAGGTGGCCAGACAGAGGAAAAATACAGTCATTCAAATGTACTGATTAAACTGCCCTATTGCCTAACTGTTGTTATATGAACACAGTTATTGGCTATTAAAAAGTCACATATTATATATAAACACTTTATTTTCATATCTTAAATGAAAAGGTAGCATAGTTTATTAACAAAGAGAAGGACTGTGGATTATAAATTACTTATCCAAACAGCTCTGCTTGAAAAACAGCTTTTTGTACTTTTGTTTTGTGATCCCATCAAAACACTGTAATTATTTTGTGAGGTCCAAGCACTTTTTAACTGCACATGTTCCACATGTTCAATAAGTCATTTTCGCCTACCACCAGGGTTGATATGAAAAAGACAGCATGTGTTTGAGTAACGGTGGTGCAACTGCTCTGGAGAAATCACAATCATTTGGCTTATCACTCTACACCAGCGCCTGAGTATACAGTAAATAAATCTCCCAACTCATTACTGTTTAAATTTGAGTCTGGGGACTGTCATTAGCAGCAACCCCCTCGGTTAAAGACAAACTGTTACAGACACTGGTTTAAAATGTTTGCGCATGCCTGCAGTGCAGTAAAATACTGGAAAATTAATAGCAGTGGGAAGGTAAAATGTGAACTAGCAGAATGATGTTGGAACTCGTCCTGTCCTAAACACAGAAAAGGTGATAAAAACTGTGGGAGTTATTTTCATAGCCATTGCTATGTCGTGTACAAACGGACAATAAAGGAATGCAAAGGACGCATACTATTATGTTCACATAAGTGCAATGCATATCCATGTGCACTATGCGTTTAGATGTGCTTGAGGGTTGCATAAAGTAAAATATGAAAAGGAGGGTGTGGAGACTACTGCAGGGAAGAGTGTGAGGAGTAAAATAATATACATTTAACCAGAATAATTACAGCCATGATTTTGTTATTCTAAGCCATATTGATCATGACAGCCACTGGGCTTTCTCAAATTCAAATAAAGTATTTTTTAAAATTAAAAATGCAATGCTTATGCCAAACCAACTACAAAGATGCTAATGATCACAGCTGTTGCACCCTGGTAACAGAGTGGTTTGGGATAAGGATACAGTAAGTTGTTAGAATTAGTGGGAATAGGCAGGCTTGAGGGATTTTGGTTGTGATCAATTTTTCTGTGGAACTGTGTGAATTGGTTGTGTTCAATGAGTCCATAGGATGTATTTTTTCTACAATCTTAAAACTGAAAACAACAATATTAAAATTGCATATATGAGGTCCAGGTGTTGGTTGCCAACCCAAAAAAAGTAAAATCAAAGAGAAGTTTGTGGTTGCTTTGGTTTATCCCTGGGGATAAGTGAGATCCTGCCTGAGAAATGTGAGACTCCCTGAGAGACTTCAGAGTAAATTAGGTGAAGAGACTACCCGTGGGAATCATGTAAATATGCGGTTGTGTAAAGTAGAACTAAAAGTAAATCTAGAGCAGTCCAGATTAGAACTTGAGCACAAAGAAACAGGGAGGAAGATGTTCAAGCTGGCGAAAATGAACAAAGGCATGATACTTGGCCAAACAAGAGTTTTTAAATTACACAAGAATTAAGTAAAGAAACTAGCTGTGGTATATTATGCAGCCCTAACTAACCTACCTCTGTTCAAAAATCAATTAAAACAAGGCCAGAACACATCATGCTAAATAATGATGTTTGTAAGATCACATCCAATATAGACATTGAAAGTATTTGCCTTTGTATACGATCCAGTCAATATCGGACATATAATTTACTTCCAATTCCAATTGCCAATTCCGTAATGCAGACTCACCTTGAAAGGTCTGAGAGCACTGCCCACTTTAGTGCAGCAGTTCCTCTCTGCAATTTCCAGGTGTCTCCCCCTGCGCTGGAGGACCTGCAGTTTGCCCTCCAGCTCCTGCAGGTTGTGTCTGTCCCTTGATGAAAGGGGACGTCCATCTTTACACTGGCGAGAAACAACACATAAATCAATAAATACACATATGCATGTACTCTGTGTTCACTTCTGACATGGCATAGTTGGACGCTTTGTCGGGGTACAATTAACCTACCCAGTCATTCCCAAATATATCCATTAAGAAAAATATCTTTAAAACTTTAACATTTAACATTGTCTTTGGATAAGGTTATTATGTCAGTGGGTGGATATATGAAGCATTAAAACATTGGGGTCTAAAGATTCAGGAATAATTTGCCAGTAAATAATTAGCACTACTACATAATATGCTATAAAAGGGGCTATTTGTCTACCTTTAGTCATTGAAAATCAATGTATTTAGTATTAATCAAGTATTTAGTAAGCATTTAGATTGCCATTGAAATATTAAAGCAAACTCTTTTGTGTGTGTTCCATGTTGCACTTTGCACAGATTCCTGTGGTATATACTGTGTATGTAATCTTTAATACAGCCATACCTGGTTTTCAGTAAATATATCTATACAGGGGACAGAGGAGGAATGATGAAAGCACTGGTCATTCAACTTCACGTTGATACTGGCAAATAAGAGCAACCAATAGATGTCTTTACTTGTGTTACCCTGTTTGTGCTGCCTGCATTTCAGGTGTTTGGACGATAATGACAATGTCTACCATCCATAATTGCATGCTAAAACAGAGGAGCATGGCAGAAAGATAAGGAGGGAGGGACTGATCAGCTGGAGGCTATGCATGTGTACCTTTCAATGAATGCATGATTATACACATGCAGATTATACTGAAATGGAAAAAAGAAACAAGGGTTTTAATGTAATTATCTATGTCTTTTCACTCCTAAGTTTTGTTCCATGAAGTTATTCCATGACATTTGGTGCCAGTGCTTTGTGTCATTTGGTGAGACCAACCTTGGATTTCAGCTTTTCTATCTGATGCTCAACATCATCAATGTCCTCTGTGTTCTCCAGGCGTTCATACACCACACTCCGTGTGCCTTTTATCAGATTCAAAGGCAGTACAGACATACCGTATGCCTGAAAGACAGTGCAAACCTACCATTATAATCACACATTATTGTCAGAGTGGGATGGCACATATGGCACGTGCATCCACCCACACATACCCATGCCTGCCTAATGGCAAACCCATCACAATGTGGAACAGTTAAATGAACACAGTAAACACACACACACAGCAAATCATATAGTTCCTGGCCTCCCAGGCTATGTCATTTCAGTAGAGGAAAAAAGATGAAAATGGTGGAATCTATAATTGTGCTGAGGTTTATTGGTGAATTTGCTGCAACCATTTTGTGTGGATATCACTACCTTATATCACTCTGATGCAATTTACAGCTTAACAGTGCCCCCATGTGACAGCACTATCCTCTATCCAGGATTTGATGACATTTTATAAGTAGAATTTTAGCGAGAAAAATCTGGGTTAGAGGAGGGGGCATCAAGGTGCCATCAATGTTGAATGACATGAATTTAAATTAATACAAATCAACTTTTCTTTTATATTAGAAGAACATATAATGTATAAATAATAAACAATGATAGCCAGACAGACATACAGAAAGATATACACACATACATACAGTGACACAGAGAGAATATGTGTACAAAATTCAAAAGACATTTTCAGCTATCAGTGGGCTTCAATTTCCTGAAGGGACTTTTTGAACTTTAATCAAAAACGAGGGACACAGACCAATCAATACAAATGAAAATAACAGCAACAGGCCGATGCTTTCTTGGTCTCCCTGTGCCGTCTCACTTTAACCAACTTGGAGGAGTGCCATTTTATGGGTTCATAATAAAACAAAGGGGCCTTCTGTGCAAAACTACTTTCAGCCCTGTCAAAAGATGCTGCCCTCTTTCTTCTATTTTTCAAGTGGGGAAACGTCAGTGCCTATATTTTTCTAAAACCACTTTTACTAGTTTCTGAGTGTTAGGTAGCATTAAGAGAGTCGCATGGGATACTAAGTCAGGCTAGACTATTATTAGTCTCTGCTGTGGATCTCTGCTACGGGCGAATGTCGCCTCCTGCAATGAATCATGGAGCTCTTAAGGCCGGAGCATGTCCCGAATATCAAACACACTCATAAAAGGAAAACCTGTCCCAGATCCCAAGAGAAACATTTCCCTTCCCCTCAAATGTGCAACTACATGGTGGAAATATAAAAGGAAAAAAAAAAAAACACAGGTGTCCCTCTGCTGGAGTTTATATTTTTAGTTCACATATAATCATGCATGCTCATTAAAGTTATTTTAAAACCCGCTGTGGTCAATAATAACCAGAAATAGCCTGGAGCAGAGTGGATGGGAATGTGTGTGTGACTATGTGTGTGTCGGCTGAGGGGGGAGTCAGTAGCTGAAATCATTCAGACAGAGTCATGTGACTGCTGAGCGGGAAGAGGGAGAACTAGGTGGACACAGGCCTCCTACACAAGCCTCCTCTTTGTTCCTCTTTCTGCTTGTGATGGTGAAGCCAAAGGGGAGGAGGGAGAGGAGGCCCCCGCTACATTCAAATACCTACAATACCTTTTGATAAAGAGGTCAATCCTGTGTAACATAGCTAATTAGAACTACTCAGTGTACAAGTTGGCTTTTACATAATTCCACTAATTTGAAATAACCATGGATTCAAAGATATAAAATTTAACACAGACAAATTTCCATAAATCCTACAAGTTTGGCAGTACTGCCACTTATGCTGGTTCCCCTAATTCCATTTGATTAATAGGACAATTTGGCTGTTTGGAGCATTAAACAAGACAAGCTCCACTGATGCAGAACAGTCTTGTTACTGTGTCTATGTGTGTCTGAAATGAAACTAGAAATGACAGGGTAAGTAGAGGTCAAAAGGGTCCTGAAATCACGCTTTCTCCACTGAGAAACTCTGTATAAGGCTATGATTTCTTTTTAATTTTTTTTAATTTTGTGCCTCAAATAGGCATTTTTTTAGGCCGTAAAACAAAATGCTTTAATGAATTATTAAAAAGTTCCAATTGGCCTGCTGTGGTATTTCACAAGTAATTTCCTAAATATGTGTTTTACATTGGGAAGTAAAATATAATAGAAAATAGCCTAAACTATGCGCCCTCTAGCGCATTTGTTCCATTGTATTTGTTCAGTTTATTTGATCAGTGGTGACATGTGCGCATGCGCTGATAATTCTTCCCTCTCCTCCATGGTCGAGCTCATTGAATCTATATATGAAATTAGGCACACTGTTCCGATAGCGCTCTACAGTCTATTATGGATTAATTTGGTTCTCGTCTCACAGAGATTGGAACTTCACTCCAAAATATTGACTGCATGTCGCCAAAGTATGAGGTACTGGATAAAAACAAGGCAGGAACAGATGCCAAAATTGGAGTGTGTTTGGGATTGCTAAGAATGTAAAGGGGCTAGGTGTAGGACAGCTTGCTTGTTAAAATCTTCCTGTTGCTAGACCTAACACACTGTTCTCGTGGTCCCAAGCTGAAACGAGGAACTCCTCCACAGCAGTCAACCATGATTGTCAAAGTCTTATCACTTTTAGGTCAAGCAACACACTGAGGGAAAAAAAACAAATAACAGAGATGGATGTTCCATTGATTCAAGAGCTGATTGGCAGTTCGGCAGTTTGGCATTACAGCCTGACAGCATTCATTTGCATGTATTTGTCTTCATTAAGAAGTCTCTTTGTACATCACTGATTAGATAGTGCAACATATACAGTGGGGCAAAAAAGTATTTAGTCAGCCACCAATTGTGCAAGTTCTCCTACTTAAAAAGATGAGGGAGGCCTG
>LKNJ01000174.1:111507-337069 GCA_002120245.1 Maccullochella peelii | reverse complement strand
AGGTTTAATCAGCTAATCAACATCAGCTGTGTGTGTAACTATCTGGTGCCTTAGAGAAACCTGTAAAAGTTTCACTTAGAAAAGTCACCATCATTAAAAAAAAAATGTAGGTCGTATCGGCGAAACGATCTCACTGTCACCACCAGAAGGCATTGCTGAACATGTAGTAGCCAAAAATCACTACAGTCAATGAGAAAGTTGAAGGATTTTCTGCTGCTTTGAGGCAGACAGTTCAAAAACGGTATGTCCTATGGCTTAAATGGTTACATGATCAGAACCAGGACAAGTTTGTCTACGTCCTGATGTGAAATGATGTATGAAGAGTGAAAATTGTGGGAATGAGAGCAAGTTAGAGACATTTTTTAAAGAAGATTTTACAGCTGCCCTCCACTCTAGCGATAATGTCACACACTCTAGCTCTGAACATTCTACCACATACACACTCATGTAAAAGTCTCAGAAGGGCTGAAAATGGCATGAAACTTAAATTGTGACAGTGTAAAAAGTATGAATTATGTGAAAAAGTTGAACTAATGAGAGAAAGTCCCATGTGTTGTGAACGTTTTAAAGTTTGAATGGAGTTTCTACATGAATGTATGAATGAGTGGGAAGAGGCTGAAGGTGAGTAGGTTTGAAGGCTTTTCTCATTGACTCCCATTATAACAAAGTTTCAAAAAAAGTTGAATATTTTGAAATTTTTAATGGGATTTAAAAAGTTTAAATAAGTTTAATAATACCCAAAATGTGTGAAAGATGTGGAACATTTTGATGTTTGAATGAAGTTTCTAGCTGAAAGTATGAATGAGTAGAAGAGAGTTGAAAAACCTTGAAAATGTGTACATTTTGAACATTCCGTCTATTCATTTCAATAGGGCAAATTTCCCTGGAAAACCTTGAATATCTTGGAAAATATTAAAGTTATGAATGAGAAAAGTAATAGCCGGAATGTCCTAATTGAGCTGAATATTTTGATGTTTGAATGAAGTTTCTATGTTGAAAAATGTGGAACTAGTTGAGGGCCAAAAAACACGGCGGAATGATAAAAATAAAGATTTTTTTGTATAAGAACATATGTTGTGAAGGCTTCCAGCATTCACACCAATTATTATCTTATTATTCAAGATAGAAGATAGTGACATAAGTGACCAATGCTTTTACAAAGCAGAGAACAGCACAAACTCTACAATAGCACACTAATGCTTATTTATGCTTACAGGTTGCTGCTCACAAATGCCTACTTAAGGAACTCATTCAAGTACATTTATAGTATAGGGATTTGTATCATCAGTCAGTTGAATTCATAAAAGGGCAGATCGGCAGGCCAGTGAGCTGAAAATATAATCAGTAATCAAAGTATTTTACCCCCGCTGCATTAAAAGCAATTCAATCCTGGGTCCACTGGAGGATTAATAAAATGTATTAATGATCTGAAATGCGACCTGAGAGATAGCTAAACAGGCAAAGTTCATCAGCTTGAGGTGGATTCCAACAGCAGTATGATGTCTGCAAAGTCACTTAGCTTGTGAAAGGTCTAGGGGGCATCCATGTGATCGAAGTCTTTGGGAAGGGTATCATATTTCTCATATGGCCCAGAGAAGTCCAAACTCATGGCACCAACAGAAAGTACTGTACTGTGTCAGTCAGAGAGAAAGAAATCAACATTGAGGTAGGATTAATGGTCAGTTGTGGCTAGTGGGTGTAATTTATGGCAATTTAAATGGTAGATGGTTGAACGTATTTCATCCTTTGTCTACATGTTTAATTGGACTTGTTAAAACATTAGTAAGATAAGGAAATGAAGAGCTTTGCACACAGACTACTAAATACAGTCTGCATTCTTTTGTTTACAACTGTCTGGTACTGTCTGATGGTGTCAGTTACAAACAGTTTATTTCCTATCTAACACCCCGATGTGTTAATGACCTTTCCATTCCTCAACTAAATGAACCACTTGTCTCATGAATTTACTCATCTTGTTTGCTTCACTGGAATTTACTGCTAAATATATTTCAATTCACAGTGTTAACTACAAGGACATAGATGATGTGCTGTGTGAGTTTTCTCAGGGTCGCCTTGCCTGAAGAATGTATGTCGACCAAGTAACACTACTATCATTTGATAGATAGAAGTTAATATGAACTAAAGCTAGATTAACAACATTAGGAGACGTCATTTTGTCTTAATGAAACTGGTGTTCTTCCTCCTCCTTGGTTCCAGAGCCGCCTGTGCGGTTCAAACAGCCTCTCATTGATCTAGAAGTTTGGGAACGAGATTTGGCTGTTCTCGAGTGTGAAGTTCCAGAGGACTCTGTTCCCATCACATGGTATCTGGAGGACAGACGACTGCAGCCGGGGGCCAAATATGGAATGGAGGAGTGGGGAACAAAACGGCGACTAACTATCCGTGACATTGGAGTTGATGATGATGGGATTTACCTCTGCGAGATGCCCGATGGGGGGAGAAGCATTGCAGAGGTAGCTGTGAAAGGTAAATCAGGATGGAATGATAAAATAGCTTTCTTGGAAAAGCATGATAAAAGCATGTGCAAACTGATTCACACTATAAAGCAATCTTTATCTTTACTAAAGGTTTGGGTGGAGAGGAATTTATATTTTATGGAACCAGTATGTGGTTGCTATAGATATAACAGGACCCTTTTAATAAAAACAGTTTAAGGTTCAGATAAGACATTTATGCTTGGGATAATCAACACCAAAGTGAATCTAACTCAATCTGTGACAACCCTTACCCTTAATTTGTCTGTTTTATTTCTGTCATTTTGAAACACACGACCAAAATTTGCACTACCATCTTGTTATATCGTTTCACTTTTTTCTCCTTCTTTGAGCCGGTTTGGCACTTGAAAGACAAGGTAAATCTGATGTCTCAATTTTTGTCAGGTAATTTGACTTTGGGAAAGCACTTTTTATGTGGTGTAACTTTTCATCTATGGTTTTATTTAAAAAAAAAAAAAACAGCTTCCATCAAACTAGAAACAAATAGAAGTATTGCTTGTTTGGGTTCAGTAGTACTAGTCCATTATGAGACTGACCTTCCAAGAAAAACGACAGCATCAGTTGTTCAGGAAATGCCCATAACACCACATGTGAGTGAGAAAGCCCTGTACTGGCCAAAAGAATTGACTCTTGACTGTCGGGGACAAAGGAAGAAATAGTGTGAAGTTGTTATCGAATCTCAAAGTCTGTAGGGAGGAGGTGGAGGTGGTTGGACAGGTCAACAAGTGTTGGACTTTGACATGGGAGACCGCAGTTCACTTTAAAAATGACAATGAAGGTACCCTAACCTTAAAGTACTTTCTCTATACCTAATTAAGCCTAACCAAACCTTTACCATAGCAGTGTAAGACTAGAAAACTATTATTTTTACAATGCTGATTTGTAGCGATTTTGGAAGGCACTGACAAATGATATCCTAACAATAGGGGTCTCAGATCAGAAAACACTTAAATGTGTCATTCTGACAGGCAGTTACAAATGACATATGTTGTTGTTTCATTTGTAGGACTTGTTGTCCATTAGATAATCAAAATGCTTGTCCTGTTAATGTGCTTTCCTTGCAGGGACAATTTTGCGGAAGCTTCCAAGAAAAGTGGATGTATTGGAAGGCGAAAATGCTGCCTTTTGTGTTGAAGTGGAAAAAGAGGAAATGGACATACATTGGTACAAAGATGGCGTAGAGCTGCGTGAAACGCATCAGACCATTCTTAAGTCCTTTGGTCGAACTCACATCCTGGTTTTCGTCAATACAATGCCCCAAGACTCTGGCCTTGTGATTTTCCTTGTAGGCAGATCCAAGACTTCTTCTCAGCTAAGAGTGAAAGGTAAGGTCCCCCATTTGTTAATTACAGCATTCCAAATGCAATACTTGTACACTTGCATGTATCAGTTATTCCAACTCAATGGGCTATTGATGCATGATGGGCTTCTCCTGTTTCAGCGGCCAGACATTGTCCTCCCAGTTGTCCAGTGGGTGTGCAGATCAACACAGATCGTGCTAATGCAGCTCTTCTCTCATGGGTTCCTGCTCAGGACTCACGAAAGAACCCTCCATCTGGATATGTGCTTGAGCGACAGGAAGTGGGCACTGGCTCACAGGAGTGGCTACAGTGCCTGACCACTGACTCTGCAACCTCTGTGGAGATCCTTGGTGACAGCGTACCATGTGAAGCCGATTATCGATTTCGCATTTGCGGCGTAAACAAATACGGAAAGAGCAACAATGTTGAGTTCCCTAGAGCTGTTCACTTGGGTAAGTTATACTTAAACAAATGTGAAGAATCTTTTTTCTTGATTGATGAAATCACAACATGGTTGAGGATAGTGCTTGCTAAATCATGTATAAACTTTTTCTTTTACAGTTCCAGTTGCCAGAATACAAGCCCCCTTACAGGATGCCTTGGTGCCAGAGGGGCAAGATGCCCTCTTCTCTATTGAGCTCTCTGCTTCAGTTATTGGCACATGGTTCTTAAATGGCACTCAGCTTCAGGAGGATGAACGTTATTCCATGCGTCGGTCACGAACACACCAATCTCTTCGCATTCGCGGAGTACGTGACACAGACAATGGAGCTGAGATCACATTTATTGCCTATGGCATCCGGGATTCTGCAGCAATGTACATTCAAGGTATGTATCATAACTGTCACTGTCATAATTTGCTCACGTATGTGTCTTTGTCAGCCTAAGACTCATTGTTTTTTTTGTTTGTTTGTTTTGTTTTACCTGGAATGTGGTAAGACAAATGTACAAATAAATGTCTGGCACCAACAATGCAAGATGGCACTAATGCACTGTATCCTTCAGTGATGTAAAAAGTTCTCATTGTTTCTCTAAAATTTGCAGCTCCTCTAGTCAAGTTTACACCATTGTCAGAAATGGATCGAAACAAATTTGTAGAAATTGGGAACCCCATTGTGCTCTACTGTGAGCTGTCGGATCCTGCAGCTCCAGTGCACTGGTACAAGAATGGGGTGGAATTACAAACAATGGAGGGTCTTCATATCCAATCAGAGGGCACCATGAGAAGAATTGTCATCCAATCAGCAGAGTTCTTACATTCGGGAGTGTATTGCTGTGATGCCATTGATGACGTCATCCGGTTCAATGTCGAAGTAGAGGGTGAGTGGAGTGAGTTTCTTACAATACTGGGGTCTTTCACACTAACTATCTTTATTGTCACGTTTTACTACTCTTATCTTTTATTTTTGCATTTTATTTAAAATGCATTTAGTTTTCTCTTAAAGTCTTATTTATCAAATTATATCACATTTGGAACTTAATGATCCATTCAAATATCTAAATATCCATAGCCCCACCTGTGAGGTTTTCAGCAATTCCAGATGCTGAGAGGAACAAAACCATCCAAACAGGCTACCCCATTGTTTTACGATGTGAGCTCTCAGATCCGTCTGCCCACGTGAACTGGTACAAAGATGGGTCAAAGCTCCATCCTCAAACTGGAGTAGATATTCTAACTGACGGCTTGGCAAGAAAACTGATTGTCCATTCAGCAGAATTTTTCCACTCTGGATTATACTGCTGCAAGACAAAGGGTGACACCATCACGTTCAGTGTGGACATCAAAGGTGATTTGTTTTACCTTAAACAATGTGAAACATTAACGAGCTCTTCCTCAGCAAAGCAACTAACTCTGGTGACACTTTTGTATGTTGTCTGTTGCCTTTCTTCTTAGTGCTCATTAAAAGTGCAGCTAAGCTGTCACATACTTTGCATTACAGCATGTTAGCAATTTAGTTGTCAGTAAATAGATTATGATGAATAATCTTAAAGGCTGGCATGAGGTTGATTTAAGGTTGACATAAGATCTAAACATATCTATAGCTCCACCTGTGAAGTTCTCAGCAATTCCTGAAGAAATGAGGACCAAGTCGATCGAAGCAGGCTACCCTATTGTACTCCAGTGTTTGGTGTTGGATCCCGAGGCCCACGTTTGCTGGTACAAGGATGAAATGCAGCTCATTTCAAACTCTGAATTAGAAATCCACTCAGAGGGCAACACAAGGACCTTAGTTGTTCATTCTGCAGAGCTGTCCCACTCTGGTGTGTACAGATGCACCACACAGGATGATACCATGGATTTTCAAGTGGAGATCAAAGGTGACTTTACACTTTTTATCTTGTGCGTTAATATTGTAACCCCACCTTCTCTTTCTAGATGCCACTAATAATCCCTGCTTCTACTGTATGTGGTTTGAAGGACTGTTTCATGCACATAACTTTAAAGAACTGTTAACGCACTAGGTAATTGTTATTTCTAATCATTTGTTTTGTGACTGCTGTGCCCTGAATTGAAAGTCTCCAAAGCCCTTTTCATTTTCTGCTCAGCAGCCAAACATTTTTTTGCAAGGTGTCCATTTCCACAGTCTTGATTTATTTAGCTGTCCTGAATTCCCCATGCTAGCTATACCAGTGACGTACTCTACTATCTTTGACGTTGAGAGAACCAAGTCACTTGAGGCGGGCAAACGTTTGGAGCTGGAATGTGAGGTTGCAGACTCCACTGTGCCTGTCTGCTGGTATAAAGGTGGTGTAAAGCTCTTCCCGCAGAATGGTTGGGATATACAGAGTAATGGCACGTTGAGGAGACTCATTATCCCATCTGCTGAGCTCTTGCACTCAGGGCTATACAGCTGTGAAACCTCTGATGACACTATCCACTTCACTGTGGATATCAAAGGTGATTTTTTTTTAAATTTTGTTGAATCTTAGAGCACATCCTAGAGCTTTTGGGAGACTAGATGCAACTAACATTTACAATATGCATATCTGTCTGTCTGTGTTCGAGTGGTGTTTTGTGTGAAGTTGTAACTGTTTCTTAATTCATGTTAAAATTAATCTCTGACGAAATGAAAATATCTACATAATCCTTGAAAATGTGAGTTTTTCTCCTTGAATTTGGACATTCTGTATAATAGATTAGTTCCCCGTTTGGGAGAGCTGAACCTATATGCCCTTTCTTAATCAGAGTGTAAACATGTACTGTTAAGTCTGCAATGATAATATGAATCATCATCTTTAGCTCCAACGTTGCTGTTGTCGCCCTCGCCAGAGGTTGTGGAGATGCAGTCACTTGAAGCTACCTGCCCAACTGAACCAACATGTGAAACCTCAGACCCTGCTATCCAGGTGTCATGGCAGAGGGATAAACAACATGATTCTAATAGAGAGCCTGATTTTGAAATTGGAGGCATCAAGAAGACCCTTGTTATTGAACCAACTCATCCTTCAAACTCTGGAGCATACTATTGTGCAACAGCAGATGATGTTGCCCAATTAATAGTAAAAAATCAAGGTGATTTTTTTTTGTAAATGTGTTTTCTATTTTAGTTATGACTAACTCTTTATGTAGCTTTTAGTTTGTCTTCTTGTTGTTACAATGCAGAGCTAATATTTGTGATTGACAATATCTCTTTTAAGTCAGTTTTTCTAAAATCTAGGGCAATGTACACTGAAATTATCCCCCCAATGATTGTCTGTAGTGCCACCACCAACTTATCTGCTTGGTCCTGATGTTGAGAAGACAGAGTCTGCTGAAGCGCACTGTCCACTTGTTCAACAATTTGAGATTTCAGATCCCATTGCCAAAGCCTGTTGGTACAAAGATGGAACCCAGATCTACCCCAAAAGGGAAGCTGACTGTGAATCACAGAGCAGCATCCAAGCCTTGCCCCTCCAGTCACATGACTTGTCTGGTGATGGGAGGTTTGGCTGTGAGACATCTGGTGATGCACAGTTCAATGTGGACATGAAAGGTGGTGTTCCACATTGTACATGCACAATTAAGAAATCAGTATTAAGTTACATACGTGAAGCTATCACCCAGCTCATTGTTTTCTCTTTGGCTTGTCCAAACAGCAGAGCAGTGTCACTATGGTGATGAGATTGGTGAGATAGCTGATGCATCTGCCCAATACACTGTGGATGTCAAAGGTGATTTGATATATTTCAACATCAGTCATCCATGTTAACCCAGCACATACATGCCACTAACAACAGTGGTGTATTTTACTGTTAGCTCAATCATCTGAGGCATCTTTTTTTTGTCATATTGAATCCTGGTCTCATGTCATTTCCTGCAGTGTTTGGCTCATAATCAAACATGTGGGTGTTTAGTAGCTGAGTAGCTGATCTTCATACTAACATATATGTTGTGTTTGTCAATTAATTCTTCATTTTAACAGCCATCTTTGCTTGTAACAAGCAGCTTACAACTCTTTAAGTTCATCTTAAATCTTATTCATCACCAGATCCTCTCATTCACATTACTGCCCTGAACCTCTCCCCGTTGCAATGACAATGAACTCTTATCAAAGAGAAGAAAATTCATGTACTTCTTAGGTTTCTATGGTGTTAGTGTACAGATTGATGGTATAAGAGTATTAGGAGTCACTTGAAGGGGGAAATATAGGAGCTCAATCTCAGACCAAACCTGGTCGACCTTCTTGTTTGTCTTTGCAATGAATTATCCCATAACTCCATGCTAACCCACACTGATGTAAAATTCTGTTATGAGAAGAAGTATTGAGACCATCAACCACTGAAAACCTTTCTCTGTGTACATCACAATGCTTATAGCTACATCGCCAAGGCTCTCTTCTGACCAAGAGAAGAAGAAGTCCACTGAAGAGGCTTATCCTGCTGTTGACTGCATGTCCTCAAAATGCAATTCTGGCATCTTCAGTGGCAAGAGAGGAGATACACAGACATATGAAGAACATTCCAGGCATATGCCAACTTCTCAGTCAACATATGAATATATGACTGACTGGAATACAACTAAACAGCCAAAGGAGCTCTCCAACAATCAACAAACAATAAATGTCCAATCTCCAGTTTACTGTAACTCTGTAAAGCCAACAATAATGCAATCTGACACACACCATCACACTAAACAGCCCACAGAATCACAAGGTGAGGAATTCATTTACTATACACAGCATGCAGAAGCCTCATCTGAAGAGCTTGATAGTTCCCTGCAGACAGCTGTCCAGACAGATGAGTTTTGTAATTTTCTACAAACTGCAACTGTTGAATCAGAGGAATCCACTCTCAAGACTCTAACAGTCCAATCAGAAGTGCTACATGGCTCAATACAGATGCCAACTGTCCAGTCAGAGCACCTTACTAACCACTTACAGATTTCAACAGTCAAATCAGACAAGTCCTTAAAAACTGCAACTCTGCAGTCACAGGAGCCCTTTAAATCCTCACATACTGCAACTGTCCAATCAGAGGAGCCCTTAAAATCCTCACATACTGCAACTGTCCAATCAGAGGAGCCCTTAAAATCCTTACAGACTGCAATTGTCCAATCAGAAGAGCTCTGTAGCTCCATACAGATGACAGCCGTCCTGTCAGGGAAGCATCTTGATTGCTTACATACTGAAACTGTCCATTCAGAGGGGCCCTGTGACTCCTTATGGACGGCAACTGACCAATTAGAGGAGTTAAACAGACCCCTACAGACATCAACTGTTCAGTCAGAGAAGCTCAGTGACTTACCTAACACTGCATCCCTTCAAACATTGGACTTGTATAACTCTAAAGAGGCAGAAACTGTCCAACCAGGGGAACAGTACAACTTGCAACAGTCTGCATTTGTCACATTGGATGACCTCTATCACACAGGACAAGCTGTACCTAACCATTTGGAGGTGCTGTTTCAGTCCCTGCAGGCCACAACAGTCCAACCAGGGTGTCATCACACCATGAAGGACACAGAAGACCAAGCAGACAGCACAGTTAACTCTGGGCAAAGATCATCTACCCAGTTTGCAGGGCCTTATTATATCAAGCAGGCATCTACTGTCCAATCAGAAGAGATCTATCTATCAAGGACATGTGACAGTCACTGGAGTGACAGTGTCACTGCAAATAAGGTGGCTGTTGAAGGTGATTTAAATGGTTAGCATTATCAAACAACAAATGGACGGGCACAATGTTGACATTGTGTAAAATGAAGAGATTGCTTTTTGCAATCCTTAACATTTTGACAATTTCTACATTTACTTACTTGATTTTGTTCATACTAAAACTACTTTAATAGTCGATGTAAAACTTTGAGCTTGGGTGGTCTGTGAGGAATATTAAAGACAGGGAAAAGAGTAAATGCATAGCTTCAAATTCTAACTTGAATGCCTAGGTATCTCAAGTCTAACCAAAGATACCTCTTGTTAGATTACTAATAACTTAAAGACATATTTTACTATGACTTATTTTAACTCAAGATTTATTGGCATGACTAATCTTGATTTGAGATTTTGCTCTTCTGTTGTTTGAAAGCATTATTTTTGTTGCAGTCAGTAATAGTGATGCAATTTTCTCTTGATGTTACCTCAAACATCCCCAGCTCCGCCTGTGAGAATTACAACACTTTATGAGGCTGAGAGGAACAAGTCTGTTGAAGTTGGTGAACCCATAGTGCTGCAATGTGAGATATCAGATCCTAACGCTCAAGTTACTTGGTACAAGGATGGAATAAAACTACGTGAAGCAGCTGGGCAAGACATGCTGGCAGAGGGTTCCATAAGAACGCTGGCTTTCCAGTCAGCGATGCTGTCTCATGCAGGGATTTACAGCTGCAAGACAACAGATGATGCAATGCAGTTTCATGTGGAAGTTAAAGGTGACAAAAGTTGTTTTTATCTGTTCTGCAAATAGATTTTAGTCAGGGTAAAGTGCATCCATATGCTTTGCTTATAAAAAGTAATTTCCCATATTATTACTTTGACTGAATAAAATAAACCTAAAGTAGATTGTAGGTTTTATAGATGCATCTAGCAAGAAATAGAACATTAGCTAAAATTAAGACACTGCCAAAGAGTTAAAAACACAAGCTCTTCATTTACTCTATTTGGACGACATCAGACTTAGCTCTGTGCTGCATTTATGTGCAGTTTTCACACCAAAATCACAGTGTATGAGTGTTACAATAACTTAGAAACAAATAGCTATAAGTGGCCACTTGGTAGTAGATAAAAGATGGCAGAATCTCTTGCTCCATTCTTTCTCTAAATCAAAGCACCCTTAGACGCAGCAAGTCCCTAACTAAAACCTAAAGTACTGACGTTCTACATTTAGCTAGTCACTTGGTAACTACATGTTAACGCCTTACCTGACACTTCATCTGCTTCTCCTTTTTTATGTCTGGGAGTAGCCAGTTAGGTAGTTTGCAATGTCTTTCATTTGGTAAAGACATGAGCTCACACCATGTAACATTTTTTGGAAGGTGTTTAAGTGCTATAATGTTGGTTGACTAAATGGACACAAGCAACACTAACTTGGCGTAGGTTAAGCTGATTCTAATGTCACTAGCAGTGATAATAAAGTCACTTTAGCCAGGGAACATTATTTTAAACGTCTGACTAACTAGCCAGACCCCTTTTCCTGATACCGAGCAATCTTTGAGGATAAGAGTGTTTTCTTGGAGCGTTTCTTTATGCTGAATGATGATGATGAATGGGTGTAGTTGATAAATGCAAAGTAATTGATCATGTTTTATTATGGTTAAAATATTGAGGTGCTCAAAATTCAGTACGGTAGCATGTGCCCATTTAGCTCAGAATGTGGACAGAAAATCTTGGGAACATAGTTAAGTTTTTCAGAAAGACTGCCAAAAGAGATAAAGAAAATATATTCTTTGCCAGAGGCTAGCGGAACAGACTGTAGCTTGGTTTTCGCAGTCACATGAAAAGAAAAGTACAACAGGTTATGTCAAGCAGCCAGGGTTTCATTAGTCCCTTTCATTTTTTGCTTGACCAGGTTAGATGACTGGCTACTGGAGTGCCTCCAACTTTCCAACCTCCTGCTGGAAAGGCAGGAAACTCTGTGGGCTGAATCATCCTACAAGCATATAAGCAATGCCAAAATGTGTTGAAAAAATGTACTAAACAAAAAAGGCTCAAGACTGTGTACATACTACTTTTATATTTTAATCATAGGACCCATAGATTCATTGATTCATTCAGTTAATTTGACTTAATATCCATTGTGGTTGCAGTCAGGCATAAATTAAGCTTTATTTGGGCTTGATTCTTCATTAACAAGCACCATATTCCCATAAAAGCTGACTATGTCAGTTATTTTTTTGGAACTTTTACTTTAGGTCTACCAGGTTTTCAATGTTTGTACAAAATATAATTTAAAAGCTACACCTTTTGCTGTAAATACCGAATCAAAACTTTTGGCTGAGATAAAGGATTTTTATGTATTTTTAATGGCTGAATATGCTGCTGAAGGCTTTAGTTTCAGGACTGTGCTTTGCTTCCTTTAGTTAATAACAATAATAACTGTTTTATTGACCAATTCTATTTTACATTCATCCCTGTAGCTCCACTTCTGAAGTTTTCAGCTTTATCTGAGGCTGACCAGAAAAAGGCAGTCATGGCCGGCTGTCCCATTGCTCTACAATGTGAGCTGTCAGACCCCACTGGACAAGTCAGTTGGTACAAGGATGGAACAAAACTCCTACCTCAAAATGGAGTAGACATCCAGTCAGAGGGAAATTTGAGGAGTCTAGTTGTCCCATCAGCAGAGCGGGCTCACACTGGTGTATACCGTTGTGAGTCAAAGGATGATGACATCCAGTTCGCCGTGGAAGTAAAAGGTGATGCTCAGAAACTCTGTAGCGCTTCCACTGTCTTGCACGGCCAACTAAGTGTAGCAGGTGATGAAGTCACGTTTGTCTAATCACCTAACAGAAAATGGTTCATTTTTATGATTCCCTAATTTGGTCAACTACTTTTTTAAAAATGTAAACAGGTTTCCTCTGAAATAATGATTTCTGCAATTTAATTGATAGTAGTTGATAAATAGAAGTTGATAAAACAGAGGCAAAATTTAAGTAACGCCCAATTTGTTATCACGTGTCATGTTATGTCAGTTTAAAGAAAAACAACTCCCTATCACACCTAATCATAGTGACCATTTTATAAAATAAAAAATAAATTAAATAATACATGATGTCTTGACTCCAAATATCTTATTAAACATGCAGCTTCACATTGCAGCCTCTTGTTATGCATGTCCAATATCTTAAGAAAGCTAATGTCTCGTGTCTTGTTCTTTTTCATTAAAGGCACTAACTGAATATAGCTCCTTTAGCATAAACAAACACTTTCTTGTTTGTGTCTTACCTGTGCTTTGTGTTGGTGCTTGTTAAGTCGGTGTACAATAACTGAGGATAAACTTCAGGTCTTGATTCTTGATCTTTTTGTTTCTTATCGTATTTGTTAAGCCAGTTGTTGTGCTTATGTTGTTGTATGTTGTTTTGTCTTGAAATTCTTTGTAACTGAATATACAGTAGGTTGGATATTTAATTACCTTAAGAGATTACATATATGAAGTTTATTAAGACACTCTTTTTGCAATATCTGAAACCTATAGCACTACCTGTGAAGTTCTCAGAGCTTCAAGAGAGTGACAGGAACAAGTCCGTCCGAGAAAGCTCTCCCATTGTCCTCAGCTGTGAACTCTCTCATGACCCTTCTGCTCATGTTGACTGGTACAAGGATGGGATGAAACTCCTACCACAAAACAATATGGAAATACAGTCAGATGGTCTAACAAGGACACTACTCATCCATTCAGCTGAACACATACATGGTGGCACCTATGAATGTTCAACATCAGAGGACACCATCACATTCAAAGTGGACGTAAAAGGTGATTTATTTCTATCCTTACTATCTTCTTATACAGTTCATACCAGGTCCATCTTATTCTATGGTGTGAGTGGTGAACAAAACTTGCTTTGTTTTGAATGTTCAGGAGAACATGGTATGACTGGCTAGACAGTGTGTTTTGTCCCCCGTTGGTGAATTCATCTCTTATCCAAAACCCTTGTTATTCCCTTCTCTTAGGCCGATCGCCACAGATCATGCCAATGCCACTGTCAGAAAAATACAAGATGATTGCAATTGGTTGTCCAATTATCCTCCAGTGTGAGGTCTCAGACCCTGTTGCCCAGGTTTCCTGGTTTAAAGATGAGGTGGAGCTTTTTTGCAAAACTGGCCTTGATATGAAAAGAGACGGCAGCCTGAGAAAATTAATGATTCATTCTGCTAAGGTCTCTGACTCTGGCCTCTACAGCTGTAGCCTTGCTGGTGGTGTTGTGACATTCCATGTGGACGTAGAAGGTGATTTTCTTATATTCAGTTTTAATTAATGAGCTCCCTGGTGTGAGACGAACATTTGAGCCTTTTCTTAACTACCCTTAACTGTACACTTCTTTGCACAATTGCTCTTGACATAACTCTAAATTAAGAGTATTTTGTAACACTGTATGAAAACACAATAACCAAACCAAAAAATATGATGTGCACAACACTTTTGTAAAATGATGTTCTGAAAGCTTAACAGCAGTGCTCTGCAAATCTTATAATACCCCCCCAGCTACTCCTGTGAGGTTTTCAGCACTTCCAGAGGTCGCAAGAAACAAATTTGTTGAAGCAGGCTGCCCAATTAAGCTGCAGTGTGAAGTCTCAGAGCCAACTGCCCAGGTCTATTGGCACAAGGATGGAGAACAGCTACTTTCAAAGAGTGAATATGACATCCAAACAAAAGAAAGACTGAGAGCGCTGGTTATTAAATCAGCAGAAGTCAGACACTCTGGGGTGTACAGCTGTGAGGCCGCAGATGACCATATAGAATTCAAGGTGGATGTTGCAGGTGATCTAATTATTTTGAGCTATGTCAGAAACACTAACTTCTTTTAATTAATGCTTGGCTACTAGACCAACTTAGGCTTCAACATTTTATTCTATCATAGTCTAAGATAATGTGTACTAATACTTAAGTATGTACTTTCTAAGATTTTGGTAGATATATACATCTTAATAGAAAATATAATGTTGTGACAGCTTACTTATATTTGATCATGAATAAGTACATAAAGGATCAGAGATGCTTTAATATTGATAATTATTTAAGTAACGGCAGTTCCTCCCTAAGGAGTAACAAACCACAGAGAGTCACCCAACTCAATTCCAATTGCAATTCCCCTCAGCTCTACGGAGTATTTTTGTGTTTTTCAGCACATTGATTTGGTTTCAGGGCCAGCAACTTTACTGTTTGCGTCAGTCTCATCTCCCTCATCAACTATGTTTCCAGATGCAGCAGGCAGCTGTTTTTAGCCAAAAAGCTCTGATAAATAGACTGCACGCTACCTGCCCAGCACAAAACAGGAGTTAGCAACTAGCTGAAAAATATAGTGGAGCATTTAGCAGCTAAAGAGCCAGTTATTTCCCTGAGGAGTTGGTGGAGAGGCAGAGGTAAAAGGACAAAGGGCCACAAACATAGCTTCAAATTAGTGCTAAATGTGCTGTGTCTGCTGGGTGTGTAAATAGGCAACTGTTTGTTAATGCTTTAACTGCCCAGTCCAGTGGTAATGGTAGTGGCCCACATAACTCCCAATTTCTGACCATGTCAAACTTTGACACTTCCTGCAGGATGGAGCAGACTGTTGTGCTTGCCACTGTGTGACTGGCTAGACTTATGAGGGATGAGTTGCAGATGCTGCAGACCTCCTGGTCTGAAAGGGCATTAAGGCTGTACATGTTCTGTATTAACAACAAAAATAGGCAGAAAGATAGACAAAGGTATGTCGTTTAAACAGCTGTGAAGGACAATATACTGTACGTGTACAATGGTAAAAAACAATCATTCAAAATTACACCATGTTGGCTCACTGATTGCATGTGATTTAATGACTCTAGCAATGTCAAAGTAACTAAGTAAATCTCACTGTCAACATGAGTAGACACAAACATTATTATACCAAACACTTTTGACACCATCTGTCCAATCTGGAGCAAAATGGTACATTTTACAGCCTTTACCCTGTAAATCCAACTATGTTACATAGCATAGCAAATCTGATTACTATCTGGTTACTGTTTAATGAATTGAAATTCCTATAGCACCGGTTTGATTCTCAGCTGTTCCAGAAGCTGAAAGGAGCAAGTCTGTTGAAGCAGACAGCCCGATCAAACTGCAGTGCGAGATCTCAGACCCCACAAGCCAGACCTGCTGGTGTGAGGATGGAATAAAACTCTTGCCAAAATCGGAGATAAACATCGATTCAGAGGGCAATAAGAGGACATTGGTTATGAAGTCGGCCACATCTTCATGCTCTGGAGAGTACAGTTGTAAAACTGATGATTCAGATTTCAACGATTTCTATGTGGAGGTTAAAGGTGATATGCTAAGTGTTTTCTTGGCAAGATGTTGTCATTGTAGAGTCTTATACACCTTCATCACCTCTAATATCTAAAAAGAAAGCAAAACCTGACCATCATCATGTTCATCATAGCTGATTTCCTTCTAAATGTCCTAATTTTATAACATTTAATTGCTTTTCATATACATGCTTCACATTTAAGGCCAGTGTCCTGTAAAATAACATGTATTTTGATGAGTCTACTGTTTTTTCCAACGTACCTATGGTAACTGCATTGCATCTGTGCACTGCTTCAATTAATTTCTCATTTTGCTTCAAAAGTGGATTAACACCCACTGATAATTATGGTGTCTATATGGAGCTGTTATCTAGATAGCAAGGCTTGAGATCAGCATGTCTAAGCTGTGAAAATCTGACCTTAAAGCTGCTGCATGCATGAGCATAAATGATGAATGCTACTTTCGATCAACAACTTACTTCTTTTGTGTACGGTTTTCTGCAGCGCCACCGGTAACGTTTGCTGATATCCCAGAAGAGGACCTTTTTAAGAGTGTTGTGGAACAAGAACAGCTTCTTCTGGCATGTGAAGTATCAAGGGCTGATGGAGTTGTCCAGTGGTACAAAGATGGGCTTGAAATGCAACCACAAAATAATATCACAATGCAAGCAGACGGCACCAAAAGGAATTTGACAATACATTCAGCACAACTGTCCGACACAGGCACATACACGTGCCGTGCAGGAGACAACGTTTTAATGTTCAAGGTTAACATACGAGGTAATAAAATAGCTTATGAAGACTTCTCTTAACATACATTACATAAAAAATTCACTTAAATTCACTTTACCTGTGTTAAAATGTGAAGAAGAATGTACAGTGTTTCAGTTTCATGTATTCTTTATCCAAAGAACCTCCGGTGATGATAATTTACCCCAAGGAGGATGTCCACCTTGACCGTCACGTCCCTGAGGAAATTATTCTGAGCTGTGAATTGTCTCGTCCAAACGGTGTTGTCAGCTGGTACAAAGATGGCCAAAAGCTGCAAGAGAGTGAGAACATCAAGCTCAAGATTGAAGGCCCTTATCGACGACTTAAGATTCTTTCTAGTGGAGTCGAAGATTCTGGAGAATACGTCTGTGATACAGCTGACGATTCAATATTCTTTCACCTGAGTATTACAGGTAAAATCCCTGATACTACATTAACAGTACATATATGTGTAGGTACGTCACAAGTAGATTTTGGTACTTTAAGGTAAGCTTCAAATGAACAAGTTCATGCAAAGTGTCGTCTGAACATGTCTCAAGGCAAAAGTGTTTATAACTGTTCCGAATAGTGACTCACAAAGGTGGGTTGAAAAGCCTGCCTTCATAGAAAGGGATGTGAAACTATGAATTGTACAAATGTATCAAGTTCAAATTAAGTTCAAATCCTGCTAGTTTCGTACCCCCACACACCTGACATGCATGAAGTGGGCATGCTTGTTGAGTTGTCATGTTTGGAAGTTTGGAATTGAAAATTGTCAAATGCAGTCCCAACAATTATGACATTCGAAAGGTGTGGGAAGAGGAGGTTTCAGACGCTGTTCAATGATCTGACAAGCACCTCGTTTGAAGCATACTGACGCCTTTAACATTGCCAAAGTAAAGGGTTAACTGATTCATCCAGGATCAAAGATGTATGCAAATACAGTCCTGCGGGCAATTCATCACCTAGATAACAGTGTGGATTTCTTGTAGCATGCATGAGTGATGGTTAAATGGATAATAACACCCCTTTCCAGAACCTCCAGTGCTGATTGTGTCCCCAAGTCAGTCCCAAATGGAACTTTGCCAGCAGACCTCTGAGAGGATGGTACTGAGCTGTGAGATCTCACGGCCCAATGCAATGGTGCGCTGGTATCGAGACGGACTCGAAGTGGAGGAGAATGACAACCTTATTCTGGAGGTGGATGGCGTCTACAGAAGACTTATTATACCTGAAACTACTGTCAAAGATTCTGCCGAATACGTCTGCGATACTGCAGATGACTCCATGACGTTCTTTGTAAACATAGCAGGTAGAGAAAACTAAATATTGAAAAAAGTAGGTCCTCTAATAAATGTGTTGCTGTGTCAATGTTTATCCATTTCCAACACAACATCTTCTTAATGTACAGAGCCTCCAGTTCGCTTCGTACGTCCAAGGAAGATGGCAAGTAGAGTAGAGAAAACGGCTGGGGAGACTCTGGTTCTAGAATGTGAGGTTTCAAGATCAAATGCCGAGGTCACCTGGAAGAAGAATGGGGAAGAAGTAGAAGACTCCAGAAATATCACGATCCTTGAGGATGGTGTCATGCGTCAATTAACTGTTCACTCACTAACCATGGAATATTCTGGGCAATATATCTGCGATGCAAAGGATGATGTGATGGATTTCCATGTCAAAGTGCAAGGTAATTGTACTTAAGGTATAACTCCAAAATTATATGGAGCACCCCAAAGTCCTGAAAAAAGACATTTTTTAATCTTTTGGGACTTTGATGCCCTGTATTATACGATGAATCAAAAGGTTGCCTAAAATGCACACAAAAGATTTTCTGTTCCAATAGAAATTCTGTTGTTCTTGTTAATTTTCAGAGTTGCCTGTAAAAATCCTTGGAAAAACCGATGCAAAAACAGAAAAGCAGTTCTTAGTATCGGATGACATTATTCTAGTGTGTGAACTATCAAGATCCAATGCCTCAGTCAGTTGGTACAAAGATAATCAGCTAATTGATGACACTGAGCGATACTGTACCGAGGAGCAAGACGTTTTCCGATCACTGGTTGTCCTAAATGCTGGGTTTGAAGATTCGGGAGAGTACACCTGTGATGCAGTGGATGATAAGATGGTCTTCAATATCACTGTCAAAGGTAATCATATTATCAAGCCATGTAAAATGTATCTGTCTTTTATTCACTCAGAAGGAAAATAAGGTTATGTCTTTTATGTTCAGAGCCTCTAGTACAGATCATTGGAAACTCTGGCAACCCGGAGCATCATATGTTAGTAGCAGGAGATGACCTTATTTTGGAGTGTGAGGTGTCTCGGCCGAACGCCACTGTTCAGTGGTTACGGAATGGCGATATACTGAAACCAGACACTCGTATAAAAATTGACAGCTATGACGTTGTGAGGAGGCTTGTTCTCTCTGGACTTCAGCCCTCAGACTCTGGAAAATATATTTGTGATGCCATCGATGACAAACTGATAACAATTGTTGAGGTCCAAGGTAAGATTTAAATTGCTTTGAAACATGTTTTAGATTTCAATTCTGTAGTTTCTGTTTGATGAACTTATAGTTTCATGTATGAACCTTGAAATGACAAAGAACTTATTTGTAAATCTCATTTTTCTCAGAGCCACCGGTCAAGTTTGTGAACAAAAAAGCAAGTAATAACGTCTCAGGCTATGAAAATGAGAGTGTTACGCTGTGTGCCATTGTGAACCGAGAAAGAGCTAACATTCGGTGGCTGAAAGATGGCCAACTACTGAACGGGGACAACATTCACTTCTCCAGTGAGGGTAATACCCACAAGCTCACCATTAATCCCCTGCAGCTGTCAGATTCTGGAGAATATGTCTGTGACGCAAACACAGATGAGATGTATTTCAGTCTTTTAGCCAAAGGTAAGAATTTGGCACTCCTGCACAAAATGTGACCTCTATTTCCAAGTAAACATTTACTTGATTGTAACTGTCACAAAGTTAACATCTCTTGAATTATATTTCTTTATTCTACTCATCAGAAATGACGGTGAAATTTATCAGACCATTGGAGAACATTGTGTCTCTGAAAGGCAGCAGCCTTATATTACGATGCGAGATCAACAAGCCCAAAGGAGATGTCCAGTGGCTAAAAGATGGCAAAGAGATCTCTCCAAGCCGTCGGCACACAATACGGGCACAGGGTCGAGAGCGAAGCTTTACTATCCACCAACTAGAGGAAGAAGATTTTGGAGAATATGCCTGTGAATCCACAGATGACAGGACCTCAGCTACTGTCACTGTAGAAAGTAAGAACATTTAAATAATTTAACATTAAGGGGTCAGAGAGAGAAATAATGTATTAATAATGAAATAATTCAAAATAGTCAGTGTGCCATCTTAATATTCAGAGCACAGTGAATCTAATTTAGCTGAATGCTTTGCCTTCAGCTCCCCGTGTTTTAGAGTTCATAGCAGAGCTTCGTAACATCACGGTCTGTGAGGGAGAAGATGCTATATTTAAGTGTGTGGTTTCACCAGAGGACACTCAGTTGGTGTGGCGCTTAAATGGCAAGCAAGTAGCTCTGAATGAGCGCACTGTCGTTTCAAGCAACGGACTATGCCACATGCTCTGCATCCACAACTGCATGGTTTCAGATAGCAGCAGAGTGACAGCTGATGCAGAGGGGTTGGTATCAGAGGCTGAACTCCAGGTTCAAGGTGAGTTGTTGTCCCATCCATTAACACTTTAATTATATGTATCTTTGTCTCAATGAATCACAGAAGTTACAACATTTAACAACCATTTACTGTCCAATAACCTCATCTCTCTCTGGTAGTTATCACCATATTCTCATCTGTGAGCTATTTTCAGCAATATTGGAGTGAATGTGAACATACAAGCAAGAGACTTTGAATGGCTGTGTACCACATAATCATACGCTGTATGAATAATGACCCTTTCAGACAAGTTTAAATAGTTGAAGAGGCGCCTTTGACGGTTAGCGCTTAGCAGCTTCTCCTATTAGAATTCCTCTGGTAACTGACAGAGACAAGTGGCTCGGTGGTTTTGGCATATGTGACACTGCAGGGGGCAAGACTCCTTTGAGCGTTTTGCTTGCTCTCTGTGCTTGAACTTGCAATGTAACTTTGCTGATGCTCTTTGGTCTATATTGTATTTTGCTTTGTCTGGGTGTGGCTTCAGAGTGTCGTTATGTAGAATCAACAAAGAATTCATACATACAGTGGTATCATATAAAAAGTACCTATATCGTTGACATTGCTGCTATGTAATAATTCCTTATATTCATTTTTAGAGCAACAGGTGTTGTTCACCAAGAAAATGACACCAGTTGTAGCTGAAGAGTACAGTGAGGCAACTCTAGAGGTGGAGGTGGGTCTGGATTCGGGAGAGGTGCAGTGGATGAGGCAAGGGATGCTGATCCACCCTGGGGCCAAGTATACCCTGAAACACAAGGGCACAAAACACAGTCTCACCATCCACAAACTGGCCATGTCTGACAGGGGCACCTACAGCTGTGAAACCCTCCATGACCGCACGCAAGCCCAGCTCACGGTGGAACGTGAGTGTGCACATGTTCTCATTAGGCCCTGTTGTTGTTTGTTTACTGCCGTTGCCGACGACTCCACCTCTTGCACACTCTTCTTGTGAAGGCAAAGCTCAATTAACTGAGTAAGAGTAATTTGAGTGAGTGGGGACCAGGGTGACACTTGTACTGGAACATGACGGCAACCAACAGGTGATAGCCTTACAGCCCAAGCTGACTTTCAGACCAGGGTTTCTGTATTGACACAGGATCAATGAAGCCCTGATCATTTCATTCCGTATGTCAAAGGCAAATGAGATTATAGCTTTAAGGGAAGTGCATGATAAATAACAAGTTCAGATACTATTGTTTGACTAGAATTACAAATACAAATGTGCACCAATTAAATTTCTAGAAAGTAGCAAGCTTGACACACTATAAAACCAGCATCTTGTAGTGATTAAGACGTACTTATGCTTGTTTTTCTTTGGGCATGCTTCTTATATTTCTTAGACCTATGATCCCTGCGCCGGTGGTTGAATTAAAGGCTGTTCTTTCAACACTAGTGTGGGTGGGAAGGGGAAAGTCAGGACTTCAGGCTGCTGTTGGCACCTCCTATGAATTTGGATCTCCTCTCATTGCATCTAAATTTACACGCTGGCCTTCAAAACTGAGGTTGTTGTCATCAGGTCACCAAAATAAACACTCCTTTTTTCCACAGGGAATGCTCGTCTGTGTTAGAATAAGTGAAAAATGTTGGCAGTTTCAAAGCTGGCTTTTGTGTAAAGCCCCGTACTCAAATGACTAAAATATCGGCTTGTCAGTGTGTGCCAGCTTGTATTGTTTAACTGCTGTGTACAGAGCAGACTCCAAGCCTATTCTGTAACAGAAAATGGACACCGTGTCTGCTCAGTGTTAAAGTGGAATGAAAATGCTTGTTACTGGGGCCAATAAGCTTTCAAACATAACCTTTGTTTAAGTACACTGAAAAGCACCAACACAAAAAAACACCCACAAAGTAGATAGCTAAATGTACTTGTTGGACTGTGATGTTTGCTTTTACACATCGCTGCAATTTTTTTTTACAGCTCGAAAAATCACAATCAAGAGAGGGCTGACTGACATTAAAACCACAGAGAGAGAAACAGCGTCTTTTGAGGTGGAGCTCTCCCATCCCAACGTCGCAGGCACCTGGATGAGAAACAGAATTCAGCTGAAGCCGACGAATCACTTCCGTATGAGTGCCAAAGGACAAGTCCACAGCCTCACTATCTCTAACCTGTCAGTAGAAGACACTGGCACCTTTATGTTCTGTGTAGAGAATTTGAAGACGTCTGCAAGGCTTGTTGTGAAGGGTAGGTCATTTAGAAAAGAAGGTTTTGCCAATGTTTCAATAAGCAGAGTTTCATCTCAATATTTCAAACGGCATCACCTATCTGGTCTAATTTAAAGTAATGTACTTAAAATGTTTACAGCAAGTAATTTTGAGACAATGAACTTATTGTAAGGCCAATTAACGTGTAGTGTTGTTCTAAGTTATCTACAAGGTCTACTTAATAACTTTTTAGCTCACAAACCATGTACAGTAGACTGCAGTACTGTACTACCAAAACAACATTTTGCTGTACTAATTTTGTTATGACCTCAGTAGCTTAAGCGGTCCGCTCAAATGCCAACCAGTGGAGGCATGATAATAGAATAAA
The DNA here is from genome assembly GCA_002120245.1 of Maccullochella peelii. Taxonomy (NCBI): domain Eukaryota; kingdom Metazoa; phylum Chordata; class Actinopteri; order Centrarchiformes; family Percichthyidae; genus Maccullochella; species Maccullochella peelii. The sequence goes on along the minus strand of LKNJ01000174.1, from coordinate 313,872 downwards.
GTGACGGCTCTGCTACTGTTGCCTTTATCTGGGCTCACGTTACCAGCACAAAATAGCCTAGCATGACCCAGTGAAAAGCGGTACCTCTGTTCAGTCTTTTCTGTCAGGTGCTAGTTTAACTTCATGCTATAAAATAATCCGCTCCATGCCGAGTCACTCAGTGCACCTCATCCCTTTGAGCTAGGGGTTGAAAAGCTGAGGATGACAATTGGATGAAAATGTCATCGCGGTAAATTAGTCCACATAACTTAACTGTATGGGCTACTTTAAATTTGAGCAGCAATGCATACGCTTGGTGCATTTTTTTTTAGACGTTTAGGGAGGGTTTTGTTTGCCTAACTAAGCATGCTATTTCTCCACCAGAGCCCCCAGTGACCATTTTCAAAAAACTGGAAGACCAGAAATTCCCTGACGGGGCAGTAATCTCTATCGAGTGTGAGCTATCAAGACATAATGTAGACGTGAAATGGATGAAGGCAAGTGTTGCATTTGTGTATTTCTTCATAACCAACACTTATGATTTTTTATAAAGTGTCATGTTACAATATGTTAAAAATTCAAAAGTCAAAAAAATATTCCAAGCACTAACAATAACAATCAACTATTTGAAAGTTTTGGGCCAATTTCTTTTTGAGTACAACAAATTTCTGCTTAGTTGTATTCTGTCAACGTTGTGTTGATCAGTGTGGAAACATAAAGAACTATATTTCACTCAATTGTGCAATGCATCACATACAGTTCCAGTTGTTTGGATATAATTCATTGTGAGGATTGATCCTTTTCAGAATGGGGTTGAGGTGAAGCCAGGCAAGGACTTGCGCATTTATGCGATGGGAAGGAAACGGTTTCTTCAGATCATGAAATGTCATGTCAGTGATTCTGGCACGTACACCTGCGATGCTGGAGATGCAACTACATCCTGCACTGTGGAGGTCTATGGTAAAGTCTGCTGTCTAAATACTATACATTACAGACAAGGGCCTATAGTTTCACCGTGGTGTGATGCGACGGTGTGGGCTGGCTGAAAGAGCAGCGACAATGTGGGCTGTGTCTTGAAAGCGTCAGGAGATGTGTAATATATTCAACAGAACTGCATGAAAAATGTAAAAAATATATGATTGGGAACTGCTGTCAAAGTACTAAAACACTGAAAGCCCAGACTACGACAAATCATTGGTCTTAACAAACACTGCAGAAACGTTATCGTTATATTTCTACCAAATTACCACCGTGGAAGTAGAGGCCATAGAGGTATTAGCTGAGTAAGCTACACAAGCTGTATGTTACATTTCTTTTACACCACTTTGTTTCAGTAATTAGTCAAGAAATGTGGCTAACTCAGTTACAGGGCATTAACTGAGAAGCTTTTAGGCTGTGGTGGACCACTTTTAGCATTCAGTACAACCATAATGTGAGAGGAGCACAAGCTGAGTTGGGTGACCTAGCTTACAAGGCTAACAAGTGAAGTAAACTCTGTCACAGTAAGTCAAACAGTAGATATGTACACAAATACACATCATTTTACCAACAAGACTGTAAACATACACTTTTATCACTTCTAAAAAGAAAAAATGCCATATAAGCGCGGCCATCTTTGTTGCTGTTAGCCATGTTGCTGTTAGCCACCCCCAACTTATAACAAGCTCATTGAATCTAAAAAAACAGAGCCGAATTAAAAGTCAAATAAGCCACGATATGAGCGGCAGAAATGACCTAACTTATGAACAGAACCACAAAATTTAAGGAATTTGCTTAGCATGGTTCATATAAAAAGGATAAAGGCCCTGCACACCCATGGGTCACCCACACAGGTGATTACAGCTATGGCTGACTAAACTTTACTGTGGACAGTGTGGGCGTGTACAGACTAAAAGACAAACTTGATTGACTCTCTCTCTCTCTCTCTCTTTCTCTCTCTCTCTCTCTCTCTCTCTTGTTCTTTTGTTGCACCTGTTAGGGCGGGACAAATGACACTTTTATAATATCTTATTGGCACATTGAGTCCGGTGACCTCTCAGCAAAGCTCCACCCAACTTCAACCTGTGCAGAGGCCTAATCAGCCAGAGTAATTGAAAACACCTGTGTGGGTGTGCAAGGTTTACAGTCGTGCTCCATATGCACAATTGTGAATAGTGTTTTTTCTTTGCCAAAATGAACAGGTTATATTGAGGAAGCTGCACTCATGTGGACAGTTGGAAGCTAGTAGAATTGTGTTCATAGATTCAATATTACCTATGAATACAAGTAATGTGTTTAATCCTCCTTAAATTCAGTGTAAGGATATTCCAATGGTCTTAATGAAAGTATTAGTATTAGTATTAAGACCTACTAGTATAGTAGATACTACTATTACTATAGTACTACTATTAGTGGCTAGATTGGTAGCAGTATATTCTATGATATGCAGATTAGTGTGATGACAGTTCTGTTATGGTATGAGAAAAAGTAAATGCAGTTCTTATGATAAGTTTTTTTAGTAATACTGTAGGAGGGGATGGATGCCTGTTACACATAAACTTCTGTGCAATAACAGTTAGATTTCAATGTACAGTTGTAGGCTATAATGCAACCGTTCTATACATTTACAGTATTTTAGGAAGGGGAAAGGAAATCATATCGCACAGACATCCTGTTCCTTCCTGCCTCCTGTTCTGATGAAAAAGAGGCTTTCACAGCGCTGTGGATGTTGTTGTTTTTTTCTCTTTACTTTTTTCTCTCTGATATTGTTCAGAGGTGCCCAATGTAACCTTAAATATCCTTTCATGGTGATTCTCTTGGCAGAGCGTGAGCTGCTGACCCTGCAGGGCCTCGAGGACCTGGACATCCAGGAAGATCAGAACGCTGTGTTTGTTTGTGAGATCTCAGTGGAGGACGTGCAAGGCGAATGGTACAAAAACGGGGAGAGGATACAACCCACCAGCACCATCAAGATCCGCCAGGAAGGTCAGCTACAAAATCACAGACAAGAAATTCATAGTTCCTGCACATCTCTGCTGATGATGTTATGCTCATAAACACTGTAAACAAGACAGATGTTGAAAATGCTCTGATACAAAAACCTACAGGAAACATTTGTAAATCTGTATATAATATCCTATGAATAGAAATGGAAAAATAATGTGTCTGGAATTGCATATTTATTTTATTTCAGGGACCAAACATTTTCTTCTTATGTGCAATGTGCGAGCAGAGGACTCTGGAGAGATCAAGTTTGTCGCCAGACATGTTGAATCAGTCGCTTACCTGGAGGTGGAAGGTATAATGGATACATATTACTAGGTGTTCCAAATTAAGTATGTATACATTTATTATATATTTATCAATTTGGGTTATAGAGCATGAATGTTTGCAGTCCCAACTCCATGAAGTGTACCCACAGAATTTTACAGTGAAAACAATGCCTGTGGTTTACATACTGTAAGCACTTAAAACTATGCAGTTCATTTTCTGTTAATATTAAAACAGGGTCAAATAGGATCAAAAGGGTGTTGATTTGTGGAGCTTATCTTGTTGCACAAAATATTAAGTCAGAGAGTCATCAGTCATCCAGTTCTACTGTAAATCCTGAACCTAAATTGCAGTTTTTGCACTTTTCAGAGCCTCCTGTCAACATTGTGAAACCTCTGCAGGATAAGACCGCCCTTGAGAAGAGCCGTGTGATCCTCGACTGCACTGTGTCTAACCCCAGATGTAGTATCCGCTGGTACAAAGGCAGCAATGTCATCCTGCCCTCCGAGCGCTTTGAGATCTGCAGTGAAGGCTGTTATCGCAAACTGATCATTCAGCAGGTGGCGCTAGACGACGAGGGCATGTACAGCGTGCAGGTTGGAGAGTATACATGCTCTGCAAAACTGACAGTGCAGGGTAAGAGAGTTCATGATCACTTACAAGCACTGCGTAGTTTACAGCCTAACTTTTGTTGTTTTGTTTTTTTTGCAAGCTTATTGCACAATATAATCAGTGTTATACAATACAATCCAGTGCAGAAACATTTTAATCTGACTCTGACAACATAAATGAAGCTTTGACGTATACTGTATATACTGTACTACGGCTCTTACTACGGTTATTAGTATGTGTATGGTATTCATAATCCCATACCAAGTATAGGTGGTAGTGACAAATGTCAGGACTTGTCATAGCCCAACAACAATGCTTCCTTTTCCCCAACAACACACCCAAAGAGTGTTGTCAAATGTCAATAGCAACAGTATGACCCCTCTCTTACTGTAGTGCAACAGAGGTAGCGGAGGACCTCATCCATAACCTCATAGCTCCATCTAGTGGCAAAGTAAAGCTAACACAATTGACCCTCCATTTTTCACATGCCCCTTTTCCTTCCACTCTTGCCTTGTTTAAATTGAGTGGCCATTTGCAACGTCCTTGAGTGTCATTTATTTCTCTGTTGAAAAGCAGCTGTTTATTGTTGGAGCTGTCAACTTGAACTTACATCAGTTACAATGGATTCTAACGGCAGGCCCAATTCAACCCTCTACACACAAACTGTGTGTCCCACTTACATGCCAAATGATGAGATTTCTGAGCAACCTAACCTGACCTTAAAAGTAACAATGGGCCTTTTTCACGGAGGACACTTTGACATATCACAGTAGGAAAATCAAAGGTGTAGTGATTCTACTATAAGCCAAGATATAAAATATGTGTTGTAAGCTAACAGCTTTCCCTCTGCTTTGTGCGCTGACTCAGCCCAGTCTCTGCTAATGGTCAGAGAGCTGAAGGATGTGGAAGTCATGGCCCCCGATGAAGCCTGCTTTGAATGTGAGGTCTCAGTCCCTGTCCTCAAAGCTCCCGTGTGGAGTCTGAATGGGGAGCCCTTACAGCCGAGCTCTCGGGTACGCCTGGAGAAGATGGGCACAGTCCACAGGCTGACCCTCAGGCAAACCTCCCCGGACATGAACGGAGTGGTGGAGTTCACCTCTGGGAAAGCAAAAAGCAGAGCCCAACTCCGGGTGCTGAGTAAGTAAAAGAAGTAGCTGTTTTACAGCATTTTTTGGATGCAATTTTCTGAGCAGTTTGCTTGACATTCATTTTTTATGTATTTACATTGTCAGTAAAATGGGTATGGATGTATGTATACTGTATATCTACGTACATGTAAGATACATAATAGGCTGCAGGGGTGAATTATGACTCTTTCACAGTTTCAAGTTGTCACAGTGTTGCTATGATTCCAATTCATTCAGAAATATGTGAAAATAATCTCTTGAGTTTATGAAAATGCTAAAGTAATCCTTTCATATAACAGATTACCATGCATCTAGTATTTAAAAAATGATAACGGCACACACTATACAGTTAACAGCGTACTTATTTCATAGTAATAGCCAATCATTGAGCTGTTGTCCTTGGACATGCCACAGTTAGGGGTGTATTAGCTGGAAGAGTCAGGCTCTTTACTGCCGTCAGCAGTAACACTGAATTTTTATGTAATAAATAAAATAACCACTAGATGGTAATGACAAACTCTTGAGTTTGCCCATAAGACATCACAAGTAGTGGAACGATGCCCTCTCAAGTAATGGAAGAAAATTATTTTAATGCAGTGATGGTTTTTATTTATCAAATTATTCAACTAAAAAGCCATTTTTGCATTAGAAGGTCCCAAAAAACAAACAAAACAAAAAAAACTATAAATCCTTCTGACTGATTCTGAATTGTCAAGATGGCGTGTTAAATTTGTGTTGCATGACTTGGCACTGTACATGCAGCACATAGCAATAAATACAGTAAATGTTTTGGCTCTTTGAGTGCTGCATTCTGTAAATGATACAGAGTGTTTATGGTCCTACTCTATCTGCAGGCATCTAGGTCAAGCAATACAGCGCACATACCCACAGAATCTTCTGGAGCTATTTAAATGTGTAGGAGAGGAAACTATTTTTAGTTTTATTGTGTTGGCTTGAAACGAAAGAGTATTATGTTCAATCATCTGGCTTCGGTGGTAAACCTGTCATGAATTCATTTGGATTTAAAATGAGTGATGTGCAGCTCAACCAGAAGTCACGCCCAGTTGAGAAAATTAAAAGCTGTTAAAATGGTCAGAAACTCTAAACGGGGTGTGACGCATGAATCATAGGCTACACAGGATAATCGCTGGCAGCGGGGGAAGAGATAGATACTTTGAATACATCAGTGTTCTACAATAAGGCTATATGATGTACGTACATTTGGGGGTTATGATTTGTTGATTTGGTTTCAGGTTTTTGGTTTAGTCAAAAATCCATTTCAGGATGGTCACAAGAATCCTGAGGTCGGGGGTTTGCAGAAAGTTTTTTGGAAGATTTTAATTAAAGCTTAGAGCAGTGGTTCCCAACCTGGGGATCAGGATTCAGGAAGGGGTCACAAGATAAATCTGAGGGGTCACAAGATGATTAAAGGCAGAAAGAAAGAAAATTAGTTTTATTATTTTTAATACTTTAATCCAATTTATCTTTATTGCTGGTCAAATACTGGATCATTTCAGCTCTTTAGACCTCAAAAAAATCCTTCAAATGAAACAATCTGATCAAATCACTATTTGGTCCACACCACGACCATAACTTGTTCAAAAAGGGTCACAAGTCAAAATGCTTTGCAACCACGCTTAGAGTAAAATAGTGCAGTTTTAATGGCAAGATTGTTGAATTGCTGAAGTTATTTAAGTAAAAACTGGCATAATAAGGTCAAACTTGACTGATGCTGTCTGGTCTTTTTCCTCTGCTTAAATTTTACAGGTGATCCGTGAGTGACATCTTCTATCTGTCGTCACCTAATTAAAATAGATGGATTAGTACACTGATGCTTTTTAAGTTGTAACATTGACATTGCTTATATATTTACAAACAGTATGTCTATAAAAGTGGTTTAAACAGGGTTGTGATGGATTTTCATGCAGTTCAGTTAATTCAGGGAGTGGATTTTCTCTCAGTAACTTGCATTTTAAGGAGCTAAATTTCTGTTCATATAAAATGTGTCATAGTCAGTGTGTTTAAGGGGTTCCCTTATTATAATACAAATTGCAGTTTGGATGTAAATAATGTCCTGTGTGTAAGTGATCTGACTGTAACTGGGTTATGGAGGTTGAAGCTGAATGTGTATTTGTGACAATAAATATCTGATTTGAATACTGTAAAGATCAATGGACTTCACTAGCGGGAGGAAATATGGTTAGATTCATAAAACAATATAAAGTGTGAGTTCAGAGTTGTATACATTCAGTAGTTTGAATGCAACCCAGCCACAAGGCATTTAAAGAGACATTTGCATTAACAAGATGTAGAGCAAAATAAACTCAAAAACAAAATCTTTGAATGGCATAATCGTATTTGTGATACCTATCTGAATTAAAAGTCTCAAAAACTATGCAAAAAAACTATTTGAAACTTACAGTTGGCTGCTTTTAGTTCAGCCTGAAAAGTAATTGGCTGATGGTGATTTGTCTATTAGGTGTAGTTTAAGAATGAATGAAAGCAGAAAGCATACATATATCCTTAGCCAGGACTGCCTTGACAGGCTACATGTGTAATTGTGCATTTTTCTATGCAGTATTATCTGATTTACTCTCATTTTTTGATTTGCTCCCGTTTATCAGAGCATGGTGTTGTGTACATTTTTTAATGTATTGAAACCTGAAGTTCAAGTTTGAATGAAGAGAGTTCTGTCTTGCAGAAAGGGGCTTGTAAAGTAAATACATTGGGCCAAATATCAGGTAATTTAGGAAAGAAATAAGTTACAAAATTACTTGATCACCTTGATTGATAATCAGGGCATGCTAGTTTTATTGCTGAGTGGGTATTATGTTTGAACTTAAAGGAGAATGATAGTTGTTTTCATATGAAATCTTGTTCCATATTCCATTTTTTCATGTGACTTGTTTCCAACCTCTGCCATGTCGTGTTGAGCGTTAGGTATGTGAAAAAAAGTACTGTAGTGAAATATGACCCGTTGCAATAAAACATGCTTTATTGATGCAAGGTAAAAATATCTCTAAGTGTGTTTTTTTTTTTTTTCAATCTTAACATTTGTCAGCAGCAATTTTAAAAACTCACTTGTTTGAACCAGTTTCTTTACTTGAGTCACAACATTAATACTCTTGTTGCATACAGTAAAAAAGTTAAATCATTATTTAAAGACAGGTTATGGTTTTTCACGTATTGTCAAAGAAGTATCTTTAAAAAAAAATCTTAAACCAATGTAAATACTCACACAGACGCAATCACACTGAAACCACACACGCACACACATACAAATATACACGCTCGCTCCAGACAGAAGTAAATTAGGACACGAACATGTCTGGCACAAGTCTCCCCTATGAAACTGAACACACAGATTAATCAGGCAGTACACTTGACTCCATTAACGTCTTACACGGATTCAAGTTTACCGATAGGATGCATCAAAGTGTGCTTTCAAATCAAACAACAAACTTATTTAAGACGCCGTAGCAGGTTACAGCCTCCCCCTGCACGCATCAACAGTATTGCATTATTGATGGGCCACACACTGGTGGCCAATTCAACTAAAAACTCCAAAGATAAAATAACATTAAAACTGAATCAAAATGATCCTGCTCTAAAATCCTGATATACTGTCTGTACAAAAATAATCTCACCATTTCTGCAGTGGTACGTCTCTGTGTGTGTGTGTGAAAGGTCTGATCGGTGTGCAGTCAATCTGTTATCTTAATCTTAATCCAGAACTGCCCAACAGATCCAGACTTGGTTTTACATTTCTTACATTTAGCTCTTTCAAGATTTAATGGTATGCAAGTAGGTCAACTAATGAAAAACAAGATTATGGTGTTTTGTGACTGGACTGGGCATAAGACAACATATAAAAGGGTTATTACACATTAATAATTGGATTCTAGTAATGTTAGAATTTAGTGATTAAACCATATAAATCATCTGTAAAGTAATGAAAAGGACTACAATCAGTGACAATGGACTACTGGATACGGTTTTCCATGATTACTGTTCTGAAGTATATGGTGTGTTTTTGGAGCCACATTCCTACCACAAACAGTATTTGCTCACAGCTTTCCGAAGACATACAGTAAGTGCACAGTATTCATTATCAAAAGTGTAGTGAAATGTGCCACAACATGTTATGGATATTATTAAACCAAAATTCACTAAAGTTGATGATTGTCTTTTACTACGTACACATTTGGCCATTTTAGGCAAAAAGACCCGAAACAAAAGTAAAATTGATGGGATTTAAAGGGACAGTCGTCAATGACTTGCTATATTTTGTGTTAGAGCTTCAAATACTATTACACATGCTACATTGTACTGACATGAACATGATTGATGGGGTTCATTTGCAGAGTGGCACTGAGCAACTGTTCACTCAGTCTAGGTTTACAGCACACTTTCATACTCACTGCTGTCACATAACGACAACAACACAACTAGCTGCACTGCAAAATATATCTACAGAAGTCATTGAATCTCATATTCAGTCTTTATCTCGGATTACAAAAAAAAAAGGGGAAAACTATCTGGCACAGGGATTGGATAACTGTCAATGCTGATGTACCAACCCCTGCTGGAAGATGTCTTTCGCTTTTGTTATGCAAAATAGTGTAAGAATATGAGATTAAATGGCATTTTTTGCAGTGTGGTCCTTGTAGTTGGAAGCAGCGTGGAGCCTGTGGCCCACCAGCCTCCGTGGCCCCGTGACGACAGCTGCTGGTGATTATTTTCATCCTACTATCCTGCCTCTGTTAACTTGAAGTCCTCTGCTGCTGGAGAAAATCATAGATGTCATCCACTTTGCTTAGTCTCTCAAAGAACGGGATAAGATCGAGAAGCTCGGTGTCTGACATGTCGTCAAACCAGGACGCTACAGGAACCTGGAGGTTTGAAGAAGCAAGATATGGTGGAATTAGAAGACCTCTTCCATAATTATTATACTAATGTTGTTCTGTTGTTTTAGAATTTAATGAACAACAGACAACTATTAAGTGTGTATGTCTGTGTATTGCAGAGGAAGAAATATGAATGGCATACTGCGTTGTCGGGATGGAAGATGTAGGAGGCTGGGGAGTTGTCAATGATGATGACCTTGTTGAGGTCTCTTCCTAAACGGCTCAGGTCTTTAACGTAGTTCCCTTTGTGGAAGACACATGACTCCCGGAATAGACGGCTCCGGAAGGCCCCCCATTTGTCCAACAGGTCCGACACAGGATCTGCGTACTATAGTAGCAGGAGAAAACAAGGGGCTAGCTTTAAACAGTGCTTAGCTACATTTGTATGTTATTCTATGGCTATACAGCAATTATGTATGGGTATGTTATTTCAAATTGTGCTTTACAGGAATTACGAGAAATGCTAAAAAGCTAAGATGAGTAAAAAATGCAGACTGTGAATGGGAGAGAAGAACCACACACACACATCTTCCACTCAAAAGCAACAGAACAAACACAGACAACTGAACTAAATCGCAGAAACTGAGTGACAATGTATGCTGTAGTATTTCCTCACAAACCAAAACAAGTTGTTCATTGAAATGGAGAACTTATTAGCAAACAGTCGCCTATTTACACCAGCAGACTCAGAGCAACATTAGCATTCATTTGGAGTCGTGTTTCTGTCCACCTGTACAATATTCACTCTCTTTTAGCTCTGGTTTTGGTCTCCTCCAACTCCTGCGGGAAATATCTGGCTTTTTAGCTGCTACATGCTAACTTTGTCTGTTAATAGGTGCTGGGGAGGTAATGTGCAACAGGTTTTTAATAGTTTTTTTCCACTAAAAACGGCTGACTGCTGTGTCTGAAAGCAACTTTAATGAGTGGTGAGAGTGAACCAAATCATGTTGTGGGCTGTAAAACCAAAAGAATGAGCCAAAAGATGCTGAAATGCTCTGTAGACCTTGAGGGTGCTGTAGAGTCAGAGGATAATTCCCTGTTGGGTTGTCACTGCAATCAACCCCTTTCACATACAGTCATCTGTTGTATATATAAAAAATATTGATTGTAGCAGCTGTAAAACTAGAGTTTGGGGTTTGGAAATGGCACCCAACACTGAATCTGTGTTAGCAATTTATTAATGTGTCTGTGTAGCCTTCCCACTGTGTGTTGTTGAAGATGGAGCGGATGGGTAAAGCCTCTATCACGAAACAATAACTTAGTAATGCATGTTGTACATTAGTCTGTTGATGTAACGGTACTTTACAAGCTGTTTTAAGTGTATTATTTTTAATAGTAAGCCTTTTAAGCTTGAACATTATGGTCTACACAGACTGCAACCAACCTGCATCAAATGTCAATGCACAGTGTGAGCATGAATATACAGTATGTGTCAGCCATAGAGAAGTAATATCTATAACATTCAAACCTGGACATTATTAAAACATGAAAGGTGGCAGATCAGCATTTGATTTCAGACAGTGTACACAACATATACCCTTTGATACTGTCAAGTGCTGTAGACAAACATGGCACCTAAAACCTAATTAATCAAGTGTGAGTGAGTTATAACCGACCAAATGCTTCACAAAGTTAACTTGGGATAATGGCTTGGGATAATGTTAGAGGTCTTTCTGTGTGGGGTGAATGTGGAAGGTAAGCTATAAATCAAACACAAATATGGCGCTGTCAATTCTAAGCATAAGGTTTTGAAACAGCAGGTGTCACTTTCCACATCAAGTTTGTTGGTGCCCATCTGCAAAACGCCAGGCTGCCTGCTATAATGAGTCAAATCTGAACCATAAGTTACACAGAATGAGAACAGCTGACCTTGGATAAGCTCGCGGTGAACAAAACACACTCGAACAATTCTCCCATCCTCTTGAGGAATTCGTCAACGTGGGGTCTCTTTAACACATACACCTGGGTGGAGACACAAAAGGCACAGGAGTGTGAAATCCACAGTTAGGGACATGATCAGGAACACAAACTACTCAGGGGGAAATATATTGGATTAAAAAGAAAAATATACATTTTATGGTGCTACCCACTTTGAGCACAGATTTTCTCCACCATTAACATAATTTTCTTTTCTATGTTGATAATTCTATGTTGCTATAATGACATCAAATAATGCAAAAGAAAAGACAAAGCTGTAATATTTAATTCAAGAACACTTCCACTAAGATGCTGGCGGCCTTGTTTCTGAACCAAGTCATCCCGAATAGGCTTTCCCCACTTTAACAAGCCTATCCTGGATTACTTGAAACAGACCCAGGCCCTTTGGACAACAAAGCTCCTCTGTCTTCCGGGAGGCCCAGCACAACAGATTGTAGTTACCACTTAATGCCTGCAGGGAATAGTCACTGCCATTCCCCAGCACCAAAGAGCAGGGCATACTATGCGCCACCGAGTGAGATTGATGGCCAGTGACTTCTGAGAAGCCTGCCAGGGTTTCCTCATTCCGTCAGGCCATGGAAATAGCCACCTGCTGCTTGGAGCCATCAACAGAGTGGGCTATAGCACTGTCAGGGCAATAACACAGTGTTCTCAGTGCAAACTGAACACTCTGAGTAGGATTTTTTGAATATTACTCCCTCACATTTGTATTTAAGAGTTTATAAAGCACCCTACTGTTCAGGTCAGATGCTGTATAGCAGTGGTTCCCAACCTTTTTTGTCCCACGTACCCCCACAGCCCTATCAGATGGACCTAAGCACCTCTCTATCATACCCCTTTGATAGAAGGGATGGGTTTTTGTGGTATTGTTCAACAGTATTTTTATTTTTTCTGTAGTTTTGGCCAAGTTTGTATTTGTACTACTGTACTGCTATTTGGAGTGACAGAGGCGGGCTATTTACAGTCTCTTTACTTTTAGCTTGTTGTTGTCTTTCTGCAGTCTTAATCAACTTACAATTGACTCAGGTTGGTGGGAAACTGAGGCATGTCTTGTGCAGTCAGACCACCATAGTTGGTAAGTTATTGTGACAATAACTATAAACTATAATCAGCATCACACATATTTGTAATCTTACTTGTGTGTTGATCTTTCTCCTAAACACAAATATGTGGATATATATATAATCAAATCATAATTTCTATTTTTTTCAAATTGGCTGAGCGTCACAATTTTCCACGTATCCCCTGGTAACTGCAGAAGTACCCCTGGTTGGGAATCTGTATATATAGTATAATGATGGTCAGTGCACATAAAATGGTGCTATCAGTCCTGATTGCACAGTTTTTTACACAAATGCTTGGGCCTTTTAGCAGAAAGTCTAGCAAACTTGTAGAAACCTCCATGATAGCTGCTTTATGCTTTGACATTGTGGTGATGTGACTAACGCAACATAAGAAGACAGTGTAGCAAATGGTCACTTTTAGCATATCAAGTGCCTACCTGGTGAACTGTTCCATCAATTTCCACTGGAATGATAAAATCAGCATTGTTCACTGGCTGTTGAAAAACAAACGTAGAAGTGTAAAACACACAAAAAGAATATTTGTTATTTTATCTCCAAAGAAATCTACACTTTCACACAGAGATGAGATGATAGCAACAAATCTGAAGTGAAGATGTGTCAAACAGACACGAAGACGCCACCTCAGCGTCTTTTAAAGAACACAACACTGTAAATAATATGGCTCCTGTCACTTCCACCATTGAAATATAAGGCTGATAAAAATATCTGATTTATTTAGACCTGAAATATGCTTCTCAAATGTTAGTATCGCCCCAAGCATGTTCTATATAATTACACCATGACCTAAATTGGTATACTATGAGGTAATGCAAGTATGACAGACCAAGTTTAACATCAATCATAAATAGAAGGTGTGAGTATGCATTTTGAATTAATGCACAGTACTTTTCCCAGTGTTGCATGCTGGGTTCTGTTCTGTCCCGTACCCACTGGGTCAAATGTTTGCATTTGAATAACAAATGAACGGAAATTCATTAACAATTTCTTTTTTTTCTTTTTTGTCAGACTCCAAGAATCTCAATGTGCAAAAATGCATGGAATTAAAATCAGCTTGAACTCGAACTATAGCACATTCTTCAGTGCCATCAGTAAAAGTGCAAATCCAGTATTCGCAGTCGTTTTAGTTCTGGTTTGATCCGCCAACTCTGGGTCTCTTTGCCTGACCAGCGACTTGCTACCTCAGTTCTCCATCTCCACCCTTTCACGGTGAGCAGGCAGCGTGAGCTTGTGGGCTGAGCAACCACAACAACACGCCGTCTCTCTTTTGCTGTTCATCTTTTGTATCCACTTCCACCCCCACTCATCTGGAGACTAATAAAAATTCTCTTTTCCTCCTCCAACTACTCTGATCCTACTTTACATGGTACTGTCTATATCTGTTATCTTAACATAACATTTAAAAGCCACCACAAATATACTTCCAAAAATACTTCCAAGTATGTCAGGTATTTCAGTCAGTTCAATTAGTTTATCAACAATCTGCCAGTCTTGTGTTTTCCTATCTAACTGCACATGTCCTATACTTGTCATTGATTTGTGTAATTAGTGTCTCTATTGTCCTCTGATGTATTACCAAAGGTTTAAAACATTCAATTTGTACAACTTTTAAAAATAAATATTTTTCCATGAGGGATTTTGCTCATCGCAGTTAGATTTACATTTTATTTTAATCACTCATGAGTGTAAATGTCAAGTTCTGCTATTATACTACAGTCTTTTAGCCAAATTTGAATTTTCAATGATGCCACTGAAGAGCAGTACTAAAATATTCAAGGTTACGATTCTTTATTATCATGACAAAGTCTGCAAATTAGATGCCCTGTACTGTATGTTTAGCTTTGTGGTTACACTTCTGTATGGTACTTACAATATATAGGAGTACATACCATAACATCTGTTGACATATTTGATCCATTTTCACTGGAGAGTGATATTTGTAATGTGACCAGCTTTGTATGGCTTCTCATAGAAATGGAGCACCAGCATATAAGCATTACAGCTACCCATGTTTTTTTGTTTTTTACTATTATCATTTATGTTATTTAATGCTTTTATTATTAAAGAGTGTCAGTACTCTTTAATAATAATGTCCATTAATAATTTAATTATTTTAATTCCATGCATTTTTGCACATTGAGATTCTTGGAGTCTGACAAAAACGAAAAAAAGAAATTGTTAATGAATTTCCATTCATTTTTTATTCAAATGCAAATTTGACCCAGTGGGTACGGGACAGAACAGAACCCAGCATGCAACACTGGGAAAAGTACTGTGCATTAATAGGTAGGACACTCTTTAATTGTACAGAAATTATATTTCTGTACTGCTTTGGCAATATAGATTCCTGATCTGTCATACCAATAAAGCTTATTTGAATTTGGAGCATTTATTTTCCTGAAACATTCAAAATGGATAATCTTAAACTGTAAGAAGGCAACTGGGCCACCTTTTAAAAATTGGTGGGCTTGTCTGACTAACCTGCTACAGACCCAGGCAGGGTTTGAATAAGTTGACATAACTTAAGGGTTATATTAATACTTGACTATTCACAAGTTGTACACTTTCAAGCTTATTTTTTATATAGGTGCATTTGTTAAATTCTATCCAGTTAACCATTTCATATCAAATAAAATATATTCTATTCTAAAAGTTTAAAAAATGAGTTATACAGCTCCTGGCTTTCCTCTGCCTGCCATGTACAACCAACTCCAAAACTGTGTTACCTAACGCTATTTTTAGTATGTGTGTCAAAGTAATAATGAGTTTTATTATCCACTTGTATTAAACATGGAGTTCACAGAGTCTGACCCTGTTTACACATAGCTAGTGGCAATATCCAGTGACATCCTTTAGGACAGTCTGTGACCTGAGAAGGACTAAACACCACATGGCATTCATGACATAATTTGTCGTGACACAGGAGCCGTGCCTTTTGGCATTGATTACTTTGTTCACTGAATGCTACCTTAAAAGGTATCAAACTGATCAAAAGGAAGCCAGTTATTTGCAGGAACAATGTAAAACTCAATATGTTATCTGAAATCTTTACTTATGGTATATTAAAACCGATTGATTTATACTGCTTTGCAATTTATTTTGTGCAAAGTATTTATATATAAATGAAGTTAGCATTGTATTTATAATAATAATAATAATAATAATTTTCTGTCATATTTACTCAGACCTAATGGCACACTGCAGTTAACAGTTAACAGAACATTTCCCTGTCCTTTGCAATTGACTTTTCATTCTCCCAAATCTGATCTGAATTACTCTTTTTATATCTCACTTGGATTTTAGGGTGCAGGTGGGTTCTGCATCATGAAAACAGAGCACCCATAAAATAAATGGTTAATGTTTAGCTGGCACATGAACCCGGTCCTTTAAGATAAAAATAAGTTATGTGCCTCCTAAAAATATGCAAAATGATGCAGAGGGAATTCTATTTTTTGCCTACTTTAGCTTGGCAAGTAGATTGTTTGCTTTGACAGTCAATATGGAAGCCTAACAGCAGATACTCTGAGTGTCCTACCTATTTTTGAAAAAGGTGAAGAGTATAAAAAAAGCAATAAAAGCCATTTAGTCCATCAATACCATTCTCATGTCTCCATGGTAACTATGAAGCTACAGTCGGCAGCTAGTTAGCTTAGCTTAGCACAAACACTGAAAACAGGGGGAAACAGCTAGCCTGACTCTGTTCAAGATTGCAAAATCTATTAGCACCTCTAAACTCACTAACTAACATGTTATACCTCGTTGGTTTATTCTGTACAAAAACCATAGTGTAAAAACGACAAGTTGTGGTTTTAAGGAGGATTATGTGCTGGATTATTTCTTGTTCAGAGGCACTAACTTCCTGGAGTCTCCACTGGCTGCCTGGTGACCTCACAGTGACTACAAAACTCCAGGAAGTTACTGCTCCTGGCCAAGAAATAAGTGACATGTGCCGTTTTGTTTGCCATATTTACATGGAGTGGAAACCACTCCCAACTGGCACTGTGTGAATGAGCAATGAAAGGAGTAATAAGCTCAGGTCAGCTCTGTAAACTATAAACTGGTCATACTCTTATGATTTATGATAATTATCTGCATTTATGACAAGAAATCCCAGTTTTCCTGAGAGAAAAAGATTTACACCTGGGAAGAAATATTTAAATCATGGGAAAACCTTCAAACCTAATTGTGGCAGACAACATACCATAACATAACATGACTCTACCCCCTACCCACACGGATTCAACCTTGGGACGCTGAGATGAATGGACCGAAAGCAACACATACACTGCAGATATTTTCACCAGTACTGTCTAATACCATCAGAATAATTTGAATATTGTACACATAGTGGCTGTAAAGTATCTGGATGGACATTACTCCTTTTATTTTGGATAAGCTGACCTTTTAATTATAAAACATTTGATTAATAACATCATTATACAGTATAATGATGTCTGCTAGTGGTTGATAATCTGTCAATGATCCCAGTAAGGAATATAATATAAGTATGACTATGAGAAAGTAGGTCACACAGGCCAACTTACCTTAAATGAACTATGCACTA
Organism: Maccullochella peelii; assembly: GCA_002120245.1. Lineage (NCBI taxonomy): Eukaryota > Metazoa > Chordata > Actinopteri > Centrarchiformes > Percichthyidae > Maccullochella > Maccullochella peelii. The sequence goes on along the minus strand of LKNJ01000174.1, from coordinate 296,414 downwards.
GTGTTTCATCCAAATCAATGACCACACAGACCTTCCCTGCATCATTCGATTTAATCCGTGGGAGCAGCGGTCTGGCTGGAAACTGAGGACAAAATGAGAGTTAAGACCTAAAGCTCATTTATTGCAATGGTTGCCCCTAATTAAAAAGCTCTTTTAGCTTTTAAGTCCACAATATGAGCAACAGCTACAATGTAAGCAAGTCATTACTTTTAACATGAGAAATTACCATCTCAATATGTCACGTAGGACTCACAGCTCATTGTGTGTGTGTGTGTGTGTGTGTGTGTGTGTGTGTGTGTGTGTGTGTGTGTGTGTGTGTGTGTTTCAATTCTTCACTTAAGAGACTGAATTGTGTTGTGGTGTTTCGGTGAGGGGTTACAGGAATCCTTGGATGCTACAGCTGCTGCCACGTTGATGGAGCATGTAAATATCACCATACTGTGTCTCGTCCTTCAACAAGTGGTCAGAGATAGGAGTTTTGTTGATGTGATTCAGATGCTAAGAACAAGTTGGCATGACCAAACAGGCCGCTTGTAACACTGATGCATGTGTCTGCCCGTGTAGAGTGATCTGCCACGTGAGAATAATGGCAGAGCTGGAGTTTGACACGGATACCACACAATCTGCCAAGTTGAGCTCTCCTGTAACTTATTCACTGCCACAGTTGGTGGTACAGTCTTAATGATGTAAAAGTAGACCAACAGTATTGACGGCAGATTTGCCATGATTCTGGGACACTTTAAAGTTTCTCTTACAGTTCTCACAACTCCATTTAATCTACTCCAATACTTCTCAGCTATGGTGCAAAGACGTATAATACCTGCTCTGTTGGTGGAATGCAGTACTCGCATTCACAAGGCTCAAAGGATTCATCATCACTCTGCTCCTCTTCTGGATCCCTGCTTTGTTCGTAGGCCTTGTTTTCCTCAGTCCTTCTTACCAGCGTGTGTGCATCCCTTCCCTCATTTTTTGGGACAACACTGTGAATGATATCTAAAGGAGTTGTGAATCCACAATCATCTTCGGATTTTGGAGTTTGTTCGTTGGTAGTTTTTTCCTCAACAGAGCATGTAGCTATATTCTCACTCAGTTCAATAACTTCAGTAATTCCAAATCTGACTGCTTTGCACTCCTCTGGGCAGATGCCATGTGCCTGTAACCCAGTCTCCTTCAGGGACAAAAGAGCATCTTCTCTGTCATTCCTCGAAGCATCCTCATTAGCTTTTTCATAGATTACCTGATCGTACGATCTTCCTGCCATAATAAATCCATTCAGGGCTTGTTTAACAGATGACTGAACACTTTTAATCTGATATGCATAGTATTCCTCAACACCTGGTTCACACATCTGTCCATTGTCCTCATGATCTACAAGTGACCAATACGGCTCCATTTCTGAACATGCAATAAATACTTCGGGCTCAGGCTCATCTTTGTCATCCTTTTTGTAATCAGGAACAGTTGTCTGTAAATGACCAATGCTAGAGGTATTGTCACCAAGAGAGTCAGAATTCTGAGCAACAGAGACTTCATCTTCATAAGCATCACCTTCAACAGAGATGTCCTCTGCACATGGCGCACACATACTCTCCCTACTACCAGAGGACAGGCAAACCTCAGCTTCTTCTTCATTACAGATTTCAGAAACATGGCCGTCAAACACACAAGCTTCTCCATCAACAGAGTCTTCATCTTCCTTGGCTTCTTCACAATTCTCTGCATAAAGGGCACGGGCTTCGGATTCATTTTCTTCAACTTCATCTTCTGCTAAACTTGATTCTGATTCTACAATCCAGTCTTCCTGTTGTGTCTCTGACTCACAAGAAGAGCTATCATCTCTCTGACTTGCATCTTCCTCATAAGTATCTTCACATGCTTCTTCAGGGGCATCAAAACTTGTATCAGTTCCCTGTACATGAATTTGCTCATTGATTTTGTTACATATGTATGCATTTTTGGCAAGTTTCTGTGCCTCAGACTGAACTTGGTCATGGATATCTCCCCCATCAAAGCAGGAGATGTAATTCCGCTTTTGTGCAAACGCGTGTCCGTAATAGTCAGCTCTGTCAAATAGATCGAAGTAATCTTCAATAACACGATCAACTGTGGGTTTTTTCTTTTTATGTTTATTATTCCCATTAATACTGATTTGCTCCATTTCTTCATCCTCTTCAAAAGATTGCCAGTGTGTCTGGTCATCACTTGAATCTTCCTGAGCTCCTTTTTCAGATTCCCCAGATGAATCAGAGCAGGGATCTGAAGGAATACTGCCATCAGGACAAGTCTTAAAGGATTTTGTTTCAATAGAAGAGCAATCTGAAGAACCGTCTTCTTCACTGCAAAACTCTGAGGTCTTGTCAAAGTTGCACTGTTCTGGAGTAGCACATTGTTGAGTTGGTTCATACTCTTGGCTTGTTTCAAAGCAATCAGTTTTGCACGCTTCACAGTGATCTGTGAACATGTCTAGTGTAGTAGCTTGCTGAGAGTTGTCTTCGGTGAGCTGGTGTGTCTCACCGCATTCACTCGCAAAGGCAACATCTTCACTGTCTTCAAAATAAGCGTGAACAGGTGTGTCAGAATGTGAGGAATTTACATCCTCTGACAATCTGCAGGACTCATCATTAATAGGCTCTATTTCATTTAGCTCATCCTCTTGTTCAAGTGAATAGCTCTGTTCATCATCATCATCATCATCATCATCATCGGTGCCTTCAGTTTGATTCTGAATTTCATCATACTCGCAAAGTTCAGTGCCACAGTCCAATAAATCCACAGAATCAGAGATGTTAGGTGTGAAACCAGTAATGTCACATTGCTCAGAGTCCTCTGTTGATGTGTCTGGCTCAGAGTCAAAGCACTCACACTGCTGATCAGAAGGCTCGTTGTTGCATTGTTGCAGTAACTCGACGTGGTCTGTGCATTCAGGTATGATATCAGACATTTCACGCTGCCCCAAACTGTCACAGTTCACTGACAATTTATCTGTCTCAAAGTCAAAATACTCAAACTGTTGATCAGAGGGCTTACATTGCTGAAATAATTGAAGGTGTTCGGCACAATGTTCACAGCAAGGACTACATTTGGAAGCTAAGCTATGATTAGCACAGTGCTCAGAGGACTTGCAAAGTTTAAAACACTCACAGTGCTGAGCACATTCGTCAAATGGTTGGCTTAACCCCAAAGTCTCACACTTATCAAGGGTCTGGTCGGATTCAAAAAATCCGTCACTTGCTGAGTATTGCTCAAAGCTCTCAGAGTGTCCATTGCAATATGTGCAGGATTCAGTCTCATCTCTTTTCATGTTGCAATGTTCCACACAAAGAATAGACGGGTCCATTTCTCTGCTGACAACAGTTTGCTCAGTATATTCCACAAGGACCTTTATGCCAAGTTCAGCGCTTCCCTTTGAAGGGCTGGTTAAATCTGCACCTTCTGTTAATTTGGGAACCTGGCATTGTTCAGCAAGCATGACTTCAGTAGGTGGCTCCCTTTCTCCAGAGACTTTGCTTTGCTCAGAGTTTTCCAAATACATCAGGAAATGATTTCTCAGTCTGGACTTTGCTCAAAGTTTTTACTACATGCATTGGTTCCGGATCCTGCAGAGTCCAAGTCCAAATGACTGGCAGGTAACTGTTATGTTCATTCACAGCGGATATTCACATGGCTGGTGGGGGGAGTCACTGAGACCACAGCCCGCGCAAGAGAGTAACAGCAACAGGAGCAGCATGCACGTTGACATGACAGGTTGTCACAACCAAAACTGAGCCTACCACTTGACCCCCCCCCCCCTTGCCAGAGACCAAGAAATTTATTTTGGGGGCTTGGAAAGACGTGACAAATAACTTCTGGAATATCAAATCTCTATAAAAGGCTGAACTAAGGCATTAATCTGAAACTGACACCTGAGAATGCCTTGACCACCTGATCTTCAGACCGTAACTGCCAAAAGGCATGTTGTTTTCCAAGAACATACTAAGTTAAACCATAGGCAGTATTGTCAATTGTACAAAAATGTTATTTAGTGGTCATGGTTATTGGTGGACTATCAAGCACTGTCTTAGCATATGTAAACATCCTAACCAATTCACATTCATATTTCTGCTACAGAGAAAAACATTTATTTAATTATTGAGCTACTATCAGTTTCTATAATTAAACCCTTATGAATCCAGGAATGTATTAGAGACCACATGCTCTTAATCACTCCCGATACCTGAATTGTATTATAGCTTTTTGTTAGAAGTCAAAGGGCCTCTCCCTCATAGCAACTAGTGTAATGTGCCTTGTTCGTGGCACATCTACAGTAGCTGTTCTCTTGATTTTTGCAATGCAGAGATCTTTTAGTCAGACATCCACCTCTGTAACATTTACGTAATTTCAGCCCTTCTTGTGACACCCAGTCATCTTGATTGATGTCTGGACATGGAGTACTTTTCAACACTGCTGTACACTACTTCCCAGTCCAGGAGAGATGCTTTTATAAACATCAAAGGCTTTGGCCAAGAAAACATGTGTTTCGTGCATCACATGGCTGTCAATCATGCCAACCACAAGCTGCCCAAAGAAGATAAAGAGGGAGGGTGAGAGGAAGTAGATATCACAAGAAAGAGTGAGAGAGGGCTGTTGAACTTACTTTTGACAGAGTCCCATTTTCTTCTACAAACAGGGGGGCATTGTTTTTCACTGCAGGTGACTCTGATTCTTTGTGACATAGACAGCAGAAGAGACTGTGGAGAAGGCCTCTGCTGCGAGGCTTCTTCGAGGGGGAAACTTCATTGGCACCTGGAACAGAGAGAAGAAACATAAGGGATGATGCTCATACTGTACCAACATGACAGAGATACATAGATCCCACTTATTCTTTCCTGATGCTGATTTCAGTACTTCAACTGTACTTCCGGATGTGAGCTGATATAAACCTTGCTAAGAGAAACCAATAAGGGTTACTCTTCAGTGTGCAACATCAACTCCAGAAGTGGAATCAGTCATACTGCTCAACAACACACTTTTTGGATTTCATATTTTTTACGTTTTAACTGTATTGTTCTTCATGTAATTGTGTTGCAGTTTTATAGAAATTGTATTTAGTAATAGTGTTTCCGTCACAACTGGCCAGGACTCAATCCATTTCATGACATCAGTATTGGCACCAATGCATCTGGTCTGTGCATCACTCTGGTCTGTCAGTCAGACCCCTACTGTGTTCTGTCATGGTGTGCATTGCTTGACTATGGCTATTTTAGTTGTGCAGCAAAAGGTTAAAAGACATTGCATAACAAAGTATAGGTGTACATTTCAGCCACCAAAATAGTCAGGTGAAAACATCCTGGAGCAGTTTAATTTCCAGAGTATATTTTGTTGATTAAAATACCAAGAATTTGCTTAAATAAGTAACATAATGACTAACAATGAACACATTTAAACACAGGCAACATCCTTCTTATAACCATTTTTGTTATTTATTGTATTGGTAGTTAAGTACTTATTTGTGAGATCAAATCAAAATGAATCTCACAAACTTCCATCATGACTGACATAGCAATACGCACAACTATTCTAGAGCAACAGTAGATTATTACTGTTTTTAAAGACCATCATTTTTACTTGATTATACTGCATATAAGAGAATGACATTAAGAATGCCATACAGTCACAGTAGTGATGTAAAATGTTGTGTTATAACAGGGCACAGCAGGGTTTCTTTGTAAAAGGAGATATTGAATATTTAAGAGGAGAGCAGAATTAATGCTACCATGAAGCAAAATCTAATTACAAGGCGTTATCAAAGTTCACGTATATGTCAGTTTAAAATATTTGCATTGATGATGGCCAAGAATTTTTAAAACAATGGATTTCAGGGACAAATCTTTATTTTATCTTCTTAATGAATGTGGTTTGAACTTACTATATGCACTACGAACAGAAATAAATGACGTGTGAAGTGTGAAAGTAAAAAAAAAAAAATAATTCAAAAGATATATGATACTTTGCTATCGTTGGATGCACATGTGACAATGTCTTAAGACTGCATTTGCATTTTATCTATCTTACCTTATCTACCTTAACATCACTAGCCCTGTAACAACAGCTATTGGCACACACAAGTGGTAGAAAACACCCCAATCAACTGGAGGCAGAGTGACGAGTGTTTTCTAAGAAAGAAAAAACTCTTGACAAATTAGCTGTGCCGTGATGACCAGTCAGAGCTGTCAGCTGCCAGCTAAGGCATGCTGCTCATACAAGACTAAATTTGCTGGCTTAGTATGGGGTGCATCATGGACCTGTGAACCTGCTTTGGGTGTAAATGTGTAGTGATTGCCAAAGTAGCACAGATGGGCAATGGTTACCTTGTTGAGCAAACACCAAATGGAGGATCGGGCAGTGAACACAAACCCACTTTTATACTGTTCTTGCAATATTGGATGTATCACCAACTGTCAGACTTGGGGTTTTTGAGTCATTTGTGATGTAAACTGACTTAAAGGTCAAATATCCAAGTTAAGTAACTATAAGCAAAACACATTTTTCCTGCTTCTTAATTGTGAGATTTTTACTGCTTTTCTTTCGTGTGATAGTAAACTGAAAATCTTTAGATTCAGGAGTACTGGTGAGGGAAAAGGAGCAACTTGGGCTTTAGGAAATTTTTAAAGGCAGTTTTTACTACTTTTGGGCATTTTATACACCAAACAAATAATTGATTAATAGATAAATCCCCAATAATCCCCTTATTAATCGCTAATGAAAATAGTCATTAGTTACAGCTCTATACTGTATGTTTACTGTTTATCTAGACGTGTAAACCTAAGTGGTTTCAATAAAGTGTGTTATAGCCTAGAATTTCAAACCTAAAAGGTTCTACGCACAACACAAATACGTGTTGTAATACTGACTGCCAGGAACTGAAACACTTTTTCTAATGTGTCCAATGTGACTGAAAAGAAAAATGATTTTGGACTTAGTAACTCTGTTCAGTACCATTTTTCATAACAATGCTGGCTATTTTCATGACCACATTATGATATTCAATATAACAATCCCATAATAATAAAAAAGTAACAGGGGGTTAATTTAAATAAAAAACACACCCAGAAATATATTACCTATGAAATATGGACAAAATGACTCAAAAGTCATATTACAGTGATCAAATTCCATTTATTAATGACTATCTCAACACAGCACACAAAAGAAAATGGCACAGTTAATCCTAAATAATAAAAAACAGCCTTCCTTTATAAAAACCTTTATCAACCTTTCTATTTGTTTACAGTTTCAGCTTCATCCCTGAACAAGTCTGACCTACTTCCAACTGTTATTCGCTTTGGCCTTAGCCTGTTGACTGCTTCATTCAACTGGGGCTGAAAGTGCACAAAGCCTCTGGAGAGTGGTCATTATAGCCTGGGCATGCTTGTTGGGACATACCTCTCCTGGTCCCAAGATGAAAGATTTGTGTGCAACATGTGAAGGAACTGGGCAGGTGAAGCTTGCAGTGTTAAAAAACATCACACTGCTCAGTGTATTACCTCTTCTGACATTACGCATCAGAGTGCTTAAAATAGCCTGCCAGAGCAGCTGCTGACAGCGGTTAATGATGAGATTCTATGTGTACATACACACACACACATATATATATATATATATATATATACACACACACACACACACACACATATATATACATAATGCTGCATACACCCACCAGGCCATAAACAGTCACAAAGAAAACCTTGTTGTGTCACCTACAACCCAGGAAATGGTTAAGCATGCACACTGACAGAAAAACAGATTAAATGAAGCAGTGACACTGTATACTCTGCAACATCATGTCATTCCCAAAGCTTCTGAATGATCACGTCTACATTGCAAATGTCAACATACACGGAATCCCAGGCTGCACAGACGGCACTGGCTCCTGATAGATGATGTTCTGTGGAGATGATCAGTGAAACTGTACAATTAATAGGAACATTTCTAATGAACCATTTCATATCAAGACAAGCCATTTGCATGAGAACCATGCAAGAGATGGCAAATCTAAATGGGAAATATTTGCCACGAGCTGCGCCACTAGCAGGGCTAAATATACAGTGGAAACGTGACGTGGGTGCAACCATTTCCTCAGTACAATGAGATGCATCAAGTTAAAAACACTAAAAAGCTATGAGATTGCATTAGATATAAAGTCTTATTTGTATACAAATAAAGATGATACACATGGCTTACACGACACCGTGCATATTGAAGGAAATTGACTGTACAGTACCAAACTTATGCTGGGATGGTTCTGATGTGGAGGGTTCACTGGTGCTCTTGTTGTTATTTTGGCTGATATATTTAAAAATCTTTTGTGTTTCAGCCCCATGTTACATGTGCGGGTTGGATCCTGATAAGCACTTTTAACTCTGACACTCGACCGGTATTTAAGGGCTACACACTGATCATCGTCGTCTGCAGCCAGATTTTAAAGAGCACTGGGGAGATTATAAATCTGGTTAAGCCAAGTTGAACAGTTTAATTTATGATTAATCACACTAGTGTGATTGTAGCTAGATTCCTTAGTTGCACCTTATTTGCCCTTCAGCTCTTTGTTTAAATCAGGCCTGTGTGTATAATTAGGTAGCAGAAATGGGTAAGAAGCAAACTGTACTACAACGTTCCTTACACCTCCCTGTCCAACAGGCTCAGACACTGATAATGAGGTTACAGCATTTCCAAGGGGCAGCAACGACCTCGTGCTACATCAGCATGTTTTAGCCTACTTAGTTGGAAGCAGGCTTATCCAAGACCCTTTCTGGCTAGGCATGCCTTCTGAACTTGGCTGCTTATATTCCTATCCGCAGGAAGAATGAGGCCTCCCACAACCGACTTTCCACCACTTTGACACCTGATATTCTGTTACAATCTGACAACTTGCTTCACACCCCTCCAGAGCAAATGGTATGACAGGTTCATGGTGGCCTAGCTAGACTTAGGTTAGGTCCTTTCTGCATCTGAAAAATATTCACCTTACAGTCTGCCTCATCATGTCCAAAAAACGAGTGTAGTTATTACAGTTGAGGTTGCTGTGCTGACCTCAGTGAACAGGAAATGTGGCTTGATGGTGCAGAACATGATCACTGAATATAAACTATAAATTATAGATTAATAGCAGTGTTATCATGGCCATAAAACTGCATATTACATAGTATTGCAGAAGTGAGATATATATGCCACCAAACATAGAATGAAACGACATTTGCAAAGACTGCAAGACATTTTGAAAGAAAGACTCCTGAAGTTAAAGAGTTATAATGCCCCCATTTGGCTGCAGCAACTCACGAAACTAAAGAAGGGCTGAAGACAGCTCCCCCTTTCCTTTCTTTCTGGCCCCTCACTTCTGGATAGCAGCCATGTTTTGGACTTATTAACCTCTTGGCCAGGCTGGAGTTGTCTTGTACTAGTAAGCTGGACAGTACTACCACCTTCTGGCTGGAATCAGCTTTACAAAAGGTAACAGCAGACACGCGGTACAGTGATGCACAGTGAAGCACTGGCTGGATTTCTTTCTTCATCCTGCTTCTCCACATGCTACAGACCATCATAATACTGTTTGGTTGTGAATAAGTCATTTAATGAATTCATTTATTTGGACTGTGTACCAAATCACATAATTTGGAGGGTATGAAAAACATTCAATTACAAATTCAGTACCCCAACTCTCAGTCTTCTTTCATTCAATCGCCATACTCTTCTAAAGCCAAAAGGGACTACTAATTTCCACAACAAAGAAAAACAAACTTCACCATCTTCATCTCTCTGTCTGGTCAAAGGACAGTAAGTACATGACTGGAGTCACAGAGATGGTTTGACATCTAGCCACAATTTAATAAAACTGACACCTACAGTATCTGTTTAATAAAAAGAGTTGGTGAGTCCAGCAACACCACAAACCTAATACACTAAGCTATCCTCAAGCTATGTTTAATACTGTAAAGTGTTGATCCCTGTTAAGCCAACTGTCATTCTGATGCCAAGGCCTTGATCCAGTGATGAAGTAGGAGTCTTCTTAATGTTTAACCTTTATGTCTTTTAATGTGGGAGGAAGTCAAAGCCCACAAATAAAACCCAGGTAAACCCAGGCTGATCTGTAAGGAGACAGTGCTAACCACAGAGCCACTGTGCCAGCCTTCAGGCCTACTTCCTGATGAAAAATGAAGATCATACTAGGCAATGCCTTGCATAATAAGCATTTACTCAGCATTAGGACTCAGAAAGACAGCAGTCCTTCAAAGCCCCATGCAAGAATATCTTATGTTTCAAAGTCGCACCTGGGCACAGCCCAATACACCTGCTGGCATTAATTAGTAGCTGATTGTTTAGTGCCTTGCTCAAAGGCATAACATAACATAATATTGTTCAGTGTCAACTGAATCCACTGAACTACACTTTGGAATCCGAGCATCAATTTTCAAGCTCAGACAGGAACTGTAAGAGATGTTACCTGTGAGCTATCAGATGTCCAGGTGATATCACTAATTTGTATCTGGGAAAAAAATATATAGCTGATGGATAATTCAGGAAAAACATCAACCTCCATATATTTTAACCACTTGTCCAATTTGTTTGATGGACTGAAGGAAAGTAATAAACTAAAAGATGTCATGTTAGAGCTTTTCTGTGTTTATAGTTTTAGTGAGTCCAAAAGGCCAAGCAGAAGCCTGTACAGTAGCACTGTACCTGTAAATGTCACGTTACAACGTAAGCGAGGCTGCTTCTCAGAGGATTTATAGAGGACAATGATGAAGCTGGTGAGAGGAACAAGGGACATTTTATGGGGATGAGATGAATGTATGGTTTTCTTGATACCTATTAAAGCTACAACTAATTAATCTTGTCTGGGAACACTTGAAATTTCACATTCATTCATGTGGAAGACCACATTTTGTAGCTTGATTTCCACCACAGGTTTTAGGCTTAGTTCTCTGATGCCTGGCCCTGTGAGAGTGCAGATCCACATCACAAATCATGGTTAGTGGAATTGTCCTTCTGTGGGAATAACTTTCTGTAGGGTATCTGTGAGCTCTTACATTCAGGAAGCACCTTTAAGCCCAGAACTACTGACTATAATATAAAAGGGACACCTATATTGCACCTAAGAGGTTAACAGTCAGACGACACATGAAGAGCCACATTAGTGAGACAGACTGTCTATTAATGGCCATGCTTTCCGGATCCCCATAGTGATAATATACGTGGCTGAGGAGGCTAGCCCTTAAAATGTCCATTTTAGTATCATTATGTGTTCATTTTGTTAAAAATACCTTCTTGGGACAACTTGAGCAGATGAAGTGAAGCAGTTCAACATCAAAGTCCAAACCAATAACAGTGAACTGTCAAAGTGACCCCGCCCCCTCTGAACAGAGCCATTATTTCGGATGGTTAACTCACACTGTGCAAAAAACTCTGCCGAACACAACTAGCTTGTTAAGGTAGCGACTTTGTTGCTTCACATAGTAGTTTAAATCCAAATTCATGTCCTGTGTGGGCTTATAAAACTCCTACGCGGCTGCCCATGGCTATGGCCTACCCAGAAGGCAACCGGCTTCAAACTTACTCAAAGCTAGCCAAAATGTTTACAACAATGTCATTCATGGGCACACAAGTCTCTCAGAAGGAGAAGACGGTATCAAAGCGCGTTCACGGAGCTCCAGTTGACACTTCTGACACCGTGGCGCCCTAAAAACGCCGCTGTCTTGTGCCTCGCTGACATTGTCATGCGCAGCTGAAAAGTTCAGCAAACTTTTCCCAAACTCACCTTCCCCACGACAAGTCGCATTTTCCTCCTCGTCTCTGGTTACTTGCGTGATTATCGACGGCGAATGGTCCATTAGATCCGTCACTCAAAGACGCGGACGCTGTTACTGTACACAATTAGTTCGAGGAGTTATGGCAAAACAAATTATTTATATTTTGCCACTCCCTGTCTGCAACCGCGCATACTGAGCGTAAAAATAAAGAAACGCTCTAAACAGCAGAAAAGCGTACAAAATAATATATCATATCGGACAAACTAGGCTACTCTAAAATGCAAAGGTTACAAGTGTCTAAAAAAGTTAATTCTAAAAGTTGTTACGTTGAAGAACATCAATTTGACCATGCTAACATGGCACTTGACGGTTTCAAGGAAACCCCATTCTTAAAGCCACAATGCAGGATGTGAAGCTTTTCACAAAATGTCGCTGTACTCGTTTACTTTTATTGTTGTTGGGGGAATGTTGTGGGGGCATTTCAATACGTTTCTGGTGTTTTTTAAACTTTTATTCTGAGTGTAATTTCGGCGAATATAAGTGCTACAACATGAATGAAACCAACATTTCTCGTAATTTTTGAGTCGATAGTGAAAATATTGCAGTTTCCTGGCGTGTGAGTGAGACGTTTCTTGCACGTGGCGTGTTTTTAAAATTTGTTCATGCACAGCTTTGACTTTTGAATGGGGCAGCCTTGAAACCGACCGACAGAAAGCGGAAGTTAGGGGCAGTCTTTCAAGTGCCCACACATAAGATCAAAGTAGCTCTTCTTTTCGAAAAATCTCCACAAGACTCCTCCCCCACACAAACGAACAACGATTTTTAAATGTTAATTTATTATGGCTGCAACTGTTTTGATGTGACCTTGTTTTCAGTTGTTATGAAAATTGTTTTATGATATACTTACTGCTTACAGAGGACTAGGCCTGTATTAAGTTGACCTTTTATTTAACTAGAAAAAGCATACGTGTCCCATTAACAAAAGGCATTTTAATAGGGAATGGGGGAAAATGGCCTTTAAAAAATATCAAGGGGTCGCAAGATGATGAAACAAATAGGAAGCAGTGACAAAAAACCTTTCTGCTAGTCAAATAATTTTATTATTATTTATTTATTATTTTTTCAAAATATTCTCTAACCTGTTTTTTATGTTTTGAGTGTGTGTGTGTGTGTGTGTGTGTGTGTGTGAGTGTGTGTGTGTGTGTGTGTGAAATACTGGATAGTTTTGTATCTCTAAATGAATGTGCACTGCTTGCAACTCATTAATATATGCAACCTGTGACAAAGAGGCCTCGTATATATATGTATATGGGTAGACTTTCTCAATGGTGTACCTGCAGCTGTAATTCCTCTGATCACAGCTAGATGCTGCTGGCTGCAACAAAAATCTCTGACTGTACACCATTAATTCCGTTCATGTCCACCTTCTCTGCCGAAATACAAAATGATTTCACTGCTGTGGTTGTCATTTACTCATGCCAGCTCAGCTCCACTCAGACTTCCCCATCTTTGAGCTGGATTTTGCGAATCTAGGACTTAGCTGTCATTATCAACCAGGACAGGAGAAATTGTACAAATGAATAATTTATTACAGTAATAAAAACAACAGTGTGGATACTATTTTAAACACGTCTCTAACATGTACCCTTTTAAGTAACCCTCTCATCTTAATGTTAAATGTCAAGATGGTTAATATGTTTGGTATATATTATTATGTCTTTTTCATTATGAAATTCTACTTTTTTACCGTTTCTATCAGAAACAAATATAGCACTTTGCAGTAGTCTCACAATACTATGCTTTACCCTGCCATCAATAGCAGATAATTAAAAAAACACTCAAAAAAAGCTGTTAGCAAAAAAGTCTTTGCTTTTTATTATAAGTTATGTACAACTGGGAACACAGCATTACTACAGTATGTTGTCCTTTGGATTGCATAAGAAAACTAAGGCTCATTGTGTTAGCATTGGTGTAGTTAAGAGGTTGCATCAGAGTATGTCGACACGAGCAGAGGACTGGTCTGTGCCCAGATTGTTCTCCACAAACACCTCATACTTGCCAGCATCAGACAACTTTGCATTTTTGATGGTCAAGATTGTGTTAATGTCTCCAACATCAAAGAACACCCTGAAAGACAATTGTAGCACCTTTATGATCACTTTTTGTTATATATACTTCTCCTAGAATAAGAGCCACAATCACTTAATTTGCAATCTACAATTATTGGATGGTGTGTGTCCTGGTGGCATTAATTCAGGGCAGAATTAACATGTACACATATCCTGAAAAAGCATTGTTAACATATAGATGGAGATGAATACAGCAATAATTAAACCCCTAATTGAACCTCTAAGAGAGCCTACCTGTCGTCTTCTTCAATGTCATCTCCATCTTTTAGCCAGGCAACATCTGGAGGAGGCTCCCCACTTATTTCAGCCTTGAGGACCACTGTTGTCCCTCTCTTGGCCTTAATGTTGTCTGGGCCTTTAGAGACCTTAGCAGGGACTGGGAAAGCATGATGCAAATATTCTGTCAGCCACATGATTTGTTCAAGATCGCAAGTACTGTTAGACATTGCCTCAAAGATCTAGAAAGTTCTACGGGAGCAAACATTAGCATCATAACAGTTATAACAGTTATAGTAGACATAGTAGACATTTTGGGAAATAGTTCTTGCCAAGAGTTAGATGAGATGATTAATACCACTGGAAACAGGGGGAAACAGCTAGCCCGCTCTGTCCAATGGTAGCAAAAGCGCATTTCACTAAATGTTGAACTATTCCTTAAATCTCTTTGATTAAATTCTGATTCCTCCAATCATTCCTAATAAACAAAACATAGGTTCATGCCCTACTGTAAAGTATAGGAACAACAAATGCCAGCTAACGCTAATAATCTGTACACACCTTCCACTAGAATACAGGCAGATCCACTGGTCTGTCCAAATGGATTTTTAATGTTAACAGTGTATTTTCCCAGATCAGCCAGAACCCCATCTCGAACGACAAGCGCCACAAAATCTGGGTCTTCAAAAACATAGCGGTACTTGGGACCATCCTTCAGCTCTTTGCCGTCCTTGTACCAGACGATGAAAGGATCTGGGAAAGCGCTAACTCTGCACTCCAGCTTTGCAGCGCTGCCCTCAACAAGAACCACATCTTTGAGCTCCTGCAGGATCTTGGGAGGGCCTTTCTCCCTCAGCTCTTTACGCGACCTACATGAGAAACACAGTAATATAAGAATTCACCACACAGGTATTTTATACAAAAATGAGTTCAGTATGCTTCAAACGAACTAATTCGTAAGTGTCGTCCAAACAAGTATAAAGGTAAAAGTGTTTATACCTGTCCTAAATGGCCAGAGTTGAAGGAAAAGCCTGCTGTCATAGAGAGGGATGTCATGTTGTAATAATTCAGATACGCACAGTCTTTTGAACACATTCACTGTGTTGTACTTGTTTATACACACGACACCGCTGGCCAATCAATCCGTTCAGTGGGTGTGCCTGTCGGATTGTCTGTAAGTTTTCTGACTTAGTCGCCCCACTTCGAATGTCGGATAGGTGTGCGGGGTGTGAGGGAGTTTCAGATGCAGTTCAACGATCCAACAAGCAATTTGTTTGAAGCATACTGACGCCTTGCATGATTACATGCTTTGAGCTCTGCTCAAATGCCAACAGACATTGGATATTTTGGTACCTGTGGCCACGATATGAGGCTTGGATTCGAATAGCAGCCTCCTGGACCTGAGGATTGTTGATGTTCAGAGTGCACCCAGGAGGGGGTGCAGCCTTCGCTTTGGACATCTGCAGCGGTCAGAGAAGGTTAACACTAGAAGGAACCTGTAAATGAGTTTAAAAAAACGTATCCAGATGGCCTTTTCCAAAGCAGAAATTGTGACTTGTCATGGACGGAAAAGCACAGGTGTAACTGATAACAATAACAATTGCTCAGTTCTGTTCAAGTGTCCCGCTAAGTCATGACAGTGTGACAGTGAACCAGCAAGAACACCAGGACCCTGAAACTGAAGCAGCCAAATGGAATTCAGCCATCATTCATTTTATTATTCACACCTGTGTTTTTCCTATTGGGACGTCATAATGTCTGCTGTAAAATGCCCTATCCACTCTTACCACTGGACCACATTACCTTAACAACAATTTCTTTCATTTACAATGTAATTATCACATTTCTTACCTTGGAGATCCTCTCGAAGCTGCACTCTACTTCAGATCCACTCCAGAGTCAGCAAACCTAAATGACTTCATGCTTTATATCTAGAGGTCAGGAGGAGCCTTTCAAGTCCTCAAGGATCGAGGCGAACAACTCATCACCCCGACGTTCCTTTTCCTTCTTTGGATATCAGAAAATACTCAGCATGACAAGACTGATTGAAGATGCGCAGCAAATGTTACAGAGATATTTTCCCATCCTTATAAAGTCTTCACATCAAATACTCCTGAGAATCCTTGGAGCAGTTAATAGTTTTGTTTGAGGTTGAAATGTGAGTCGTCCCTGGTGAAAGTACACACATAGTTGTTGGCCGTCGGGGTCATGTGGAGGGAGTGGCCTCAGCCTGAACTGAGAACATTCTATGACAGTATCAGAAAATCATGACCCAGCTGTGATCTTTTATTAGAGTGGAAACACTTTTCAAGTCAGCCCTTTCGTACTAATCATCTCCTAGCACCAAAGAGTGAAATAAGTCATTTTTAAAATAAAGCAAATTCAAGAATGCTTAATAGTAAATTCATCACAGTTCTATACATAACTGTGCTACCACTTTTCATCCACTGTAGAAACAAATTGCTACATTGTATTCATATATTTCCTTTATTGTTCATAGCCTAAACAGCTGTCATGCCTTTTCCATGCCAGATTCAGAAATGTCACAAAATAAAAAGCAGAAGCTATAACAAATACAGTCACTCAATAAATAAACAAATCGCTTAACACACACAAAGCAGTCGCATTCGTATAATCAAAATAAAGAACGTGTCATTCATTTAACAAACTATTTTCTCTGTGGGTCTAATGTCCATCACGAGGCACTGCAACACATTCCACAAAATACGGCATAGGATTTTAATACAAAATGTGGAGCATTCAACATCTTTTTCAAAACCCTGTTTGTATTTCATTTTATATGATTAAAGAACATAATATATTGCACAGACGTTTAGAACTGAATGCAACATTGCATTCTCATGCTGATCTTGCATGTTTTCATTCAGGATTAAAACAACTCCCTCTGTGGTTAACTTCTACTCTGCATAGGAAACTGACTGAGCCAAAAAGACAAAGAGCTGCAGAAAAAGGGCAGTATTTATCTAGCAATAGCATTAGAATATATAGAACTAGTAAAATAATCTCATAGAATTACCAACAATCAGTCAGTCAATACACAGATTAAAACAAGTCATGAGTTTGCTGAATGTATGATGCAGCTTTATGTGATATCGTCATAAAAGACTCATCAGTGTCTGATTGTGATTCCTTCACAATCTGTCACAGAAATGACACGGTGTGTGTTAAGTGTGCAAATCTGTACGTGGTATCAATACATTTGATTATCAAAAATCTGACATTTGTGCAAACGTTTCACATGCTGGTCTTAAAACTTGTCCTCACAAGGAAAAGCAATATGACAGAAACAATACAACTTAGCCATTTAGTTACTGTAAAATAATGAGGATAGATCAATGTATCACTGATTTATGATCAATGTAATGTTAAAGCAAATGTACTGGAATTGACTCTAAAACAAATATTAACTAAAACAAAAGGGGCTATTACTTAACAATATATTTGGAAACAGACTTTCCTGTAAACCAAACAGCTGTTTACTCACTTCAGTAAGCCCTTGCACATGACCATACTGAGAACATAAATAACTTTTAAACACTGAATCATATTCTACTTTCAATCTAACAAAGGTCAATATGTGTCCAGTTGCAATCTTCAATATTGTCCCTGACAAGTTATGTGTTTTATGGGACTCAAACCAGAGTGAAATTTCTTTTATAAGATTAAGAGATTAAATTTATGATTTACCCATTTTGCAACGGTTTGAAAATCAACCACTTTAGGACGCATGTATCCTGTCATTTACATTCTCTTGATGATGAACAAAGACTTGTTTTTTATTAATTTATTAAGAGGTATATTGGCCAAGATAAATGAATTTAATATTTCCTAAAACTGTATGAATAGTCTCAGATTTCATGTCTGCATGTCTGAATATATGTTTTGATCACTGCATACAGTGTCTTGTAAGCTTGTATGAGCTGGAAACCTTTTTGGTTGACACTTAATTAAGGGAATAAATAAATAATAATTGATGTAAAATATAATGCTAATTATAACCCTTTTAAATGTAACTTTATTTCTAAAAAGTTCTGCCATTTAAAAACTGTAATTTATAAAAATCCAAATAAAGCAAACCCATTTTTCAAAGCAGTAGCTGTTAGCAATTAAAAATTACTGCTAAAATACGAACTAATACACTCAACAATGTCTTAATAAACATACTTTCTTAATGAATTGTAGAGGCTATTTTTTATGCTAACTAATGCTAACTGGTTAAGGGCACTTGGAGGCGCCCCGGTATTACCAGTGGGTTTCTAAAGTGATTCAGTTCACCACTAACCCCCTGAATAATCTTACATTTCATGATGGTCTTCTATCTTAGGCAACATTCTGTATGCACAGTCGAAGAATACATCGACTGACTGACTCAGCAAACTTGTAAACCTCATTTTAGTAACTCCGAGATGAGTGTAAATATCTCTGCACGGCTAATAATCAAACTGGATCCGTTACACTGGGCTGAGTGGAAGAGTTTAGTTGACCTGGAAGCCAATGCAGTGGTTGTTAGCTTATCTGTGGTGAGGGAACCAGTGCCTGCCCAGCACCAACACGGTGACAGCCCTGCATGGAGCCACTTACGCTGTCCATATCATCACTTGGGAGCAAAAAATGATGATCTAATAACAAATTCAAAAAAATAAATTCTGCTTTTTGAGAATGAGAGAATCATTATGATCCTATTCTGTAACGTTAGGGAAGAAAATTGTGCTCATTAAAAGAGTCCTTTTCTAATAGCCCTTGTAGAGAATCCTCTGAACTCAATTTTAAAAACTCAAAACAAAAAAGTAACAGGAACTGCTACAACCTTGACAATCATTGAGATGCTACAGCAGTATAAAAACTCTGGTATTGTAGCACAAATAACACTGCTTTGATTAAAGTTGGATTAAGTTCATGGAGAGCAATATTTAGCATTCGAGGCCATCCTCAATCAAGAACACAGAATTAGACATCATAGAATGAACTTTTACTCAGGAAACATTTGAATATGAGACTATAGACTGATAGAGAAGAGGTGTTGCAATTGTTTTGAAATTGTGCAGTATTCATTATTTGGGAATCTTGTGAATAACTTGTACTTAAATGAAACAATGTCTTTAACATCAAAACTCTATAACAGCAATTTTAGACCTTTCATGGTGGGTTACTACAATGTATTAATATGTGTCCCCTCTAATCTAGTAGAGTTGACAGTAAGAAAGGAAGTCATTTATCCAAAATGTATGCAAAGTTACAAACCTTGAGGTACTAACTTGAAGACAACATCCTGCCTTGTATGAACAAGGTCCACCATATAAAAAATGCAGTCAGGCTCTTGTAACTTTGTAAGAGTTCCCTCTCCGGTGTGAAAGCATTCTTCTAGATTCTCTTTCAGAACCAGAAAAGAAAAAGAAGTGATGTCTCTGTAGATCACAGCCACTGCTGGTTTCTTGCGTTGTTTTTTTTCTTCTGACCAAGTTCAACAACACAAACCTGAAAGGACCACCCCCACCTCACGGCCCAAAGTCTTGTCTGAGGATGGTCCCCCCTTAAAGTCCCGCCAACTGGTGTTTGGAAGCCTGTTTTCACTGGTTGACAGGTGTGCTGGGTGAAGTGGGCACATTTGGCGTGGCGGGGCTGGTGGGGGTTTGTGGCGAGCTCTGGTAGGACCGCAGGAGAACTTTGTGCTTGGTGGCCACCTCCTCTCGCCTGCGCTGCTGGTCGGCCAAGAATTCCTTGAGACGGGTGGTTGTAAAGGTGAGAGTCTGCCTACGAAGGCGCATCAGGTAGGCATCTTGAAGCCAGGAGTTACTGAAGCAGTCCTTAATAGAGGGACGGGCCCTGTTGAAGACCAGACAGTGAGGATCCAAATATTCAGAGATTTTAGAGAGATTTAAAATAACTAAACTGAGTAACTGATTGCTTTGTATCTATTCAACAATGTATTTTGCTGTAAAATGAGGTTTTAGCGATAGGCAGTGATAGAAATTCTGTACAATATGGAAATTACAAAAAGGACCACTGTTCATCTTACCAAGGGTAGCTACAGAGGATCTTTTTAAGAAACAGAGAGGCACTTTGGGACACATTCTGGTAGAGTTTAGAGAGGTCAAACTTTGCCGCCTGGATCCTGGCTTCAGTCTCCTGAGGATCATTCTCAACGAAAGGCGACTTGCCGCTCAACCTGGAAAAAATCCGGGGGACGTTTTGACGCTCACAAAACAGTGTAGATCCCTCAAAACATATCAACAATACACAATGAAAGCTAAGATGGTTCATTGGGTTGGATAAAACAATATTACAAGAGCAGAAAGATGTCCCCACCATGTAAAATTACTGTTTACAGAAAAGACCTGAAATCTGAAATGCAAATGCAGCAGACACATTTGCAATCATGAGCCTCATTTCACATAAAGAACACTGTTACATTTCTACTTAAAGCAGGCTCACTGAGTGGAAGCTGTGAAAGCAGTACTCACATGATGAAAGTCAGCACGCCCACGCTCCAGATGTCAGCTGGAGGGCCCACAACATCCCCTTTCAACATCTCTGGAGCTGCAAGGAGAAGAAAGGGAAAATGCACAGCTTACATTATTATACACAGCCTTTTGAAATGTGTGAATGCATAGTTTGGTTTATAATTCTCCTGTGTTTTCATAGCTGGTGTACACCTACTGACAAAACAGTTACACAAACTGTATTAATAAAATAAATCAAAATCAACAGAGTGGTCTTTCATTGATACTCTTTTTGACTTCCATTTTTTTGTTACATTAAGTGTTTTTGTGTCATTTTCTTCCGAATAAATTGGCACAGTAAAGATTGCATAATGCACACTTAAAGGTGCAAAGATATATATTTTTACTATCCAAAGCACAAAATAACTGTTTATATTAATATTCTAAACAAAATTTCTGAAATGAATCCTACTGTTTTAATCCTTTGTGCCTTACCTTAACATCATCAGTTACTTCCATTGAACACATTTCTATTCAATGATTTCTTGTAATATGCACCTTACTACTGGAATGAATTGCAGCATAACCTAAAGTTAGGGACAGTCATTCAACTAAATTATCAGTACAGGAATTGTATTGTATCCAATACATGCAATCATTTATTTTTTGGCCACTTGAGGGCAGCTCAACAAGCTGTAAACACACACCTTATAAGGCTGATGTGTGAGCTTATTTACACATCCAGCAGTTAAGGAGCAACATCAGCATTAATTTGGGGTTGTGTTTCTGGCCACCTGATGAATGTCAGTGCAATATTCACTCTCCTTTTAGCTCTGTTTTGGTCTCCACCAACTCTGAAAGGAAATATCTGGCTCTTTAACTGCTGAATGCTCCACTATGTTCACCAGCTAGTCGCTAACTTTGTCTGTCTGTCATTTGGTGCTGGGCAGGTAGCGCACAGTTGGTTCATTAGGGCTTTTTCTGTGAAAACAGCTGATGTTGATGAGAGACTGAATGAAAACGGTAAAGTTGCGGGCCATAAAACCAAAACAATGTGCTGAAAGATGCTAAAAAGCGCCATAGAGTTGAGGGGATTTGCAGAGGCAGGTGATAATTCCCTGTGGGTTTGTCACTACAAGCGACCCCTTTCACATAAAAATATTGATTAGAGCAGCTTTAAGTGGTCAGTGAAAAACTTACACATATACTCCAGTGTTCCAATAGGAGGGCTGAACTGCTTGAGGAAGAGAGGGTTGTAAGTCTGAGCACTGCCAAAGTCAATGATCTTGATGACGTTCATGTAGGTGACGATGACGTTCTCTGGCTTGATGTCCAGGTGGAGGATGCGTCGGGTATGGAGGTAGTCCAGACCCTGGAGGATCTGCACAATATAGGTCACCACATCATCCTCTGAGTAACGGAACCTGAAACACACCAGAAAATAGCTTGTTAGAGGACTCCAGGCAGAACATTTTAAGGCAGCTGCTCATTGATGCATTTCTAAATAAATTCTGCTCATTCAATATGAATGGGACACCAAGAAATGATTCCACATCAGACAAGCAACCAATTTAACAAGTATAGCTGTTTGGCTTCACCTGTCTGTGAGGCTGAAGAGCAGCTCCTTCCCACTGCAGTACTCAGAGATCAGCACCAGGTAGCGTGGTGTGACATAAGCTTCGTGCAGAGCCATGACCCTGTCATGATGAAGTGACTTGAGGATGTCATATTCCTGCAGCACCTCCTGCTTGCTGTCCGCCTCGTATGGAACAATCTTAGCCATAAAGAGGTTTCCTGTGGCATTTTCCCGGCACTCACGGATCACACCAAACCGACCCCTATGTGATAAAGAATAAGTCAGTGGTTCCTTTCCCAAACGCTATACTGTATATCCATTAAGCAAAAGGAGCAGAGAGAGAGCTGTATTTAGTCCCAAATCTGACGTAGATTACATTTTTTTAAATTTCTAATGCAAACACTTTAAAATAGTTTAATATTGTGTCCTCTTCAATGAACAAATACTAATTGTGAAGGGCAAAACTGAACAAAATTACAACGTGTATTACCTTCAGCTTTTATTGAACTCAGCGGAACATACTATCAAATTGCTCCAGAAGATTATATGCTTACGTCATACACTTCAATTGTTTTTATTTATAAAACCTGGCGTAGTTTGCAAACAGGTGCTTATTTACACATTGTGCAGACACGGAATAACATTAGCATTCATTTGGAGTTGTGTTTCTGGCCACCTAGTGAATGCAAGTCCAATATTCCCTCTCCAACTCCTGAGGGGAATATCTGGCACTTAAGTGGCTAAATGCTTCACCATTCACCAGCTAGTCGCTAACTTTGTCTGCTTGCTGTTTGATGCTAGCTAGGTAGCGTACAGTGGTTTTTTTTTTTCTGATAACAGCTGCCTGCTGCTGCTGAAAATGATGCACACGAGAGCGGTGAGACTAAAACAAAACAGTTTTGGGCCAGAAAAAACAAAAACATGAGTTAAAAGATGTTAAAACACTCTGCAGAGGTGAGGGGTACTGGGGTACTTGCATGATGTGTGGGTTCATCACCCTTAGTGACCTCTCTCACATTGCACATAGTCATTGAATCTATTGTTAATATAAAAATATTGATTATAGCAGATTTAAAATCCTAATATCGCCATATCTTGTTTTCAAGGTACAGTTTGTCGTTTTCAGTTCACATTTAAGTTAGTTGTGCTTAAATGGGTTCTTTATATTTAAGTCAGGTTCCATCAGTAGTCCTTACCTTGCTTTCTCGTCCATGAAGGTATAAGGCTTCTGTGGCACTCCCTGGCGCAGAGATCCCTCTCCAGGCTTGCCCAACGGCGTCCTGCGTCCCGAAGGTGTGGCCCGTCCTGATGGTGTGAGCCGTCCAGATGGGGTACTCCGGCTGTCCCCTCCCTGCAACCCTGGTGTCAAGCTCTGCACCACCACCATGGGTGGTGAGACAGTCACAGGAGTGACTGAGGTGGTGGTGGTTGTCGGGGCGGAACTAGATTGAGAAGGTGGAGTAACACGAGCAGTCGTAGCTGGCACGTACATGGGAACAGATGAAATAGGTTTCCCGATGACACGTGCAGGTGCTGGTACAGGAGAAGGGGGTTTGTTGGTTATGGGGGGGACTGCATTTACAGGACTCTGAGGTTTGGGTGGGACAACAGGGGGAGGTGCCAGTTTGGTTTGGGGTTTGCTCACACTGATGCTAAGGGTGGTCTTAGCTTTGGCTGGCGTGGCTTGGACAGCTGTGGTGGTCTGAACAGGAGCTTGTTCGGAGGGGGCTGTACTAACGGGCGGAGTAACAGCAGGACGGCTAGCATCAACCTGCACAGTGGGTTTGATGGTTACTGGAGAAGCAGATTTAGCCACAGATGGAGCAGGAACTGAAGTTGAGGGAGGGACAGGTGTTACTGTAGAGGATTTACTAGGAGCTGGTTTAATGGGAGGCACTTTCATGGATGACATCATCACCACAGGGGGAGGAGGAGTGGTTGCAGGGACAGTCTTGACCACCACAGCACTGGATTTAGCTGGTTCTAATGAAAGACAAGGAGAGGGAGGATACACCCCAAAGACTTGATTTGATATAAGAAAAGGATGACACATGCAATATGATGATCTACAACTAGGACATGTTCTTTTCAACACACTGTCCAATGATGTTGAATAACTTGGAAAAAAATGTGCGTTGTCCCAGACAAAAAATATCATCAGCATACACATTAAAACTTAACCACCTGTAATGAGTTGAGCAACTTTAATCCTTTTCGTATCTGTACATTGCTAAGGACATACATCAATAATTACATAGAAAGCAACATCATCTAAGCCTTATCTAAAATAAACACAAAGCTATCCAAGATTTTCTTTGAAATAATACGTACCTGAAGCATCCAGGCTTACTGCTTCTGAGAGGTTGCTGTAGGGGCCCTGGCCAGCTTTATTGACACATGCCACCCTAAATCTGAAGGAGCCCCCTGCTGGCAAGTCAACTACATTGTAATAACAGTCTGCCACCCCTGTAGCCACAATCAACCAGTTGGTTTCACCTGGGGAGTAAAAACAAGATCAATATGTCCATATTATTTCAAGAGACAGTTTATAGTATTATTATATCACGCTTGCTATTATTGCAAATACACACACACACACACACACACACACACACACACACACCTTGTTTTGCTATTTATAAGCCAGCCTCATTTCTCATGAGTATTGATGTATTGATACTGTACATTAGAGTACACAAAAAACTTCCATTCAGTTAAATGTTGGTTCTAATGTGGCGAGGCTGCTTGCTGTATTTATGGTTCAGGTTGTTGAATCTCATCTGCCGTAAAGATATAGTTCACTATTTCACCTTCACCACTGTATGTCATGGTCCACATGTTACCATAGCAACCTTAAGATCACTTGTATTATTGATTTTGTTTTGTTGATTTAAAAAGCATTCGTGGCAATAGGCATCTGTCTAAAAAAGGGAATAAAACTTTAAATCAAAGTTAGTAAACACACTGACCCTCTGCTCTCCTCTCCAGAGAGTATGTGCAGGGGGCCATGGTGTCTGAGGGCCTCCATAGTACCAAGGCTGTGTTGTTGTACTTCTGAGGTATTTCAGGGGTCCCAGGACGATTAGGCAGACCTGTAAAAACAAAAATATCGGTATTACATACACATCATCTGTCCTTGGGCTCTTACCTGCCCTCCAGTTTCTTCCCAGGCTCTCTGTTGTCTATCCAGTAGACTATCACAGTATTTACTACTGTATTTATTCATCTATAGTACTATAATATATACTGTATATTGTATACAGGACTAACACGGTTTAGTGCTCCTCACAAACTGAGATAAAAGTGATTTATGTCTCAGTTCTTACGAGCAAGAGATATTGTGCAAGAGCTGGACACAGAGGCCAGGGGGTTTGTAGCAACACATTCATAGACCCCTGCATCCTTTTTGGTGGTCTGCATGATCATCAGTAGCTGCCGGCCATCAGGACAAGCGATCATGTTCATCCTGGCATCAA
Organism: Maccullochella peelii; assembly: GCA_002120245.1. Taxonomy (NCBI): domain Eukaryota; kingdom Metazoa; phylum Chordata; class Actinopteri; order Centrarchiformes; family Percichthyidae; genus Maccullochella; species Maccullochella peelii. Next base: position 270,770 of record LKNJ01000174.1, on the reverse strand, counting down.
TCTCCAGGGGCTTCTTATCTGAGGAAACACACATGCATAAAAATGGTCTTTGATTATGAGATATAATGATGAAGATTTAAGTTTACTTATTATAAATGATAAGGATAAAGAGTGTTAACTCTTCAAAGAAAGTTCTGTCAAGATTCAAAAATATTCTGTAAGAAATTATCACTTATCAGAAGATAATACGTAACTGTTGGTTTAATCAGTTTTTAGGAATCTTAATTGTTTATCGTATCTCCTGTACTATTTATTTGCACTGTATGCAACATCTGTTGTCATGGTACCAGATGTTAGTGTGTAGCGAGATGCAATGTAAGCTGTCATTATGTCTCTGCACTCAAGAATACCGGTAATTATGTAAATTATTATAATTAGCAAGTGAAGTGGTTCTAACCATTAATTTGTGAGACCATCAGTTAGGTAATACTGCCTTATTTCCATCAGAGATCCTTACCTTTCATCCAGGTGATGTGTGGGTGGGGGCTGCCTGCTGGCAGACAGCTGAGTGTGACTGGATCCCCCTCCAGCAGGACATGATCTCTCAGCTTGATGTGGAATACTGCAGGAAAATCTGGGAGCAAAAGATATTAGAACACTTAAATCATGTCCATACAATTTACTGATAGGTCAAATTAAAAGTTATGATTTACTGTACCCAGTAATGTGCCGGACTATTTCTTGGCCAGAAGCAATTACTTCCTGAAGTATCCGCTGGTAGCTTGGCACCCTCACAGTGATGACAAAAGCAACAGAGCCAGTCTAGCTGCTCGCCCCTGTTCGTTTTCACTCTTTTTGCTAGCTAACTCTTTCCAGCTAACCGGCTGATGGCTCTACGATTATATTTAGGACAGATACAAGAGTGGTCTTCGTATCTCCCAAAATGTCGATCTATTGCTTTAAGCTCTCATTACCTTTACCTTGACACAGTGCAATCACAATCTCTTCGTGTACACTTGTGTGACTTACCAGAAGCCAGTCTGGAGTACTGGCGTGAACGTAGGGAACTATTTTCTCTGGAGATTGCTGTTGGTATGTCAGGCTGTGATACTGTCTTGTCTCGCTTCCCTCTGGTCAGGCCCCATCGATCCCAGCGGGATCTGCGCTCAGCCTCCACACCTTTTTACAGGACCAAAACAATCAACTCCATAAATCAATCATCATGCATTTAAGACAGATGTACTCTATAGGCAAATATGGAGTAAAATTCAATAAGATGTTTTAGTAATTGTTGTATTAGTAATCATACCCTTTGATGTTTCTGACTTTAGGCTGGACATAGAGTCTATAGACTCTGATGAGGCACCATTACTGGTCTGAGATGCCAGCTGGTTCTGAGGAACACTGGCAACCTTCATAGCACGGCTCTCTGATGTTGAACGACGAAGCATGGAAAGAATGGGTGTCTTCTTGGGTTCTTTGTCCTCTGATGCTCTCCTTTCCTCTGAGAAGCTGCGAATTCTTGTGGAGATCCCAGCCACTGTTGATTCAATCTTTCTGCGCATTGCCAAGACCGGTGATTCATTAGGTTTCTTAAGCTCCTTTTCATCTTGTTCCACCAACGTATCACCTCCACCACCATCCATGCGCATCATCTCTACTTCCTTCTTGTCCTGTGACCCTCTTCGGCCGATAGTCCAAGAAAGCCTATGTCTTGAAGCAACTGAATCTTCTTCTTTGGTCATTTCGTCCTTGCGCTCAGATGATGGAGTTCTCTTCAGGCGCATAGAGAGCCTTCTCATAAAGCCTTGGTCCTTTTGAGCTTCACGAAGGTCCAGGACTGACTTTGACTTCTCCTCAAGTCTCCTTGGTGCTAATTCCAATGGTGCACCAATTGGCCCAGGTCTGTATATCTCTTCACCTGACTCTGTAGAGTCTGATGAAGTCGCTTGTGATTTGTCCTCATTCTTTGACCGTGACAGAAATTTTAGACTTCTTGAGAGGGAAGACTCACGTTTTTTAAAGCGGGCCTCAAAGACCTCTTCAGAGGTAATGTCCTCAAAGTCAACTCCTGCTGAGAGCTCTTGTTGAGATGAGGAATGTGTGGTAGTCTTTGGTGGACTGGGTTCTTTTGTGATCATTTCTGGTGACGCTACCCTGGAGTATACAGCAGGGTGCTCAGTGGTTGACATGATGGCTGGCTTTGGTGGACCAGGTAAAGCAGAAGACATGCTGGCAGGTGAAGATGTGGATAAAAATGTTTCAGTTGATACTGAGGATGATGAGGTGGCTGGAACAACAACGGGTATAGAGGGGCCTAAAGGTTGGCCATTGAGAGGCTGAACTGAAGGCACCATGATTGTTTGCATAATACTGGCATATGCTGAAGTCCTTCCATCTGGAAGAACAACTCGAGCAGGAAGCGAGGGTGTTACATAAGTTGACACAACATTTGCTGGGGGATGGGAATATTCTTGTGTTGGTCTCACCATAACTGAGCTTGTGGTTATGGTCATATCAGAAGATTTAGCAGGCATATTTACTTCTTCTTCTACCTTTTCTTCAGAAACTTCTACATTTTCTTTAGCACTTGATTCAGCAACACTGACAATTCTTTCCTCTTCTTCTTTCATAATCTCTTCTTTTTCTTCTTGCTCTTTTTCTCCTACTTCTTCCTCCATTTTTTCTTCTAGTTTAGAGCTTTGGACCACAAGAGGAGGTGTAGGAATTCTCTGGCCCGTATACTCTGATTCAATCATTGGTTCTTCTGATATGCTCATGTCCTTCTCTGAGAAACCACTTGTGCTCGACCGCTCATCAAAGTTACTATCTGTAGTCAGTCCATCCATCTTTTCGTTCATAGTCTCATCAGGTTTTATCTCTTTCTCCATGAATGATTCCTCGCTATCTGTTTTGGTTGGACTTTCCTGCACAACAGACTCTGGTGTTGGTGGTTTTGGCGAAGGTTCCCTGGGAGTCACTGGACGGGAGTCTAGCTTGGTTTGCTCAGTGAGAGATGACATAGATATAGCCTCCTTGAGCCTTCTCTCTTCAATCTGTGCCAAGGGAATCTCCAAGGGAGCTCCTGACCGACGGTGTAAAGCTATGGGTTCTGAATCACCTTGACTGAAAGAAGCAGTTTTGCGCAAAACTTTGGGTTTGGGAACTTCATCCCTTGCGGAATCGCTGGATGCAGCTCTAGTTAGTGGAGGTGGGCCCAAACGAGCTGTACGAGAGTAGCGATCTGAGGATATTGCACGTTTTTCATCTCCCATTCCTAATGTTTCCAACAGAGGTCCTCTCAGTCCACTCATCTTGTTGTCCACAGAGCCGCCGCGAAGCAGTCGCTGTCTCATCAGCTCCAGTTTAAGAGCATAGTCTTCTTGACTCATCTTGGCAGTTGCTGGGCTGGTGCTCCTCCTTGGTAGTTCCATAGAGACAGCTTTCTTGAGAACTCTCCTGCCATCCTCTTGGTTTCCTTCTCCAGCTCCTTCCTCAGGTGTAATCCGGAGCAGCAATGCACTGTCGGCTGAGCCTCCACGTCTTAGCTCTCCTCTTCGTCGTCCTCCCTCTGGTTTGTCTGACTCCATGCTTGAACCTCTTCGAAGGGGTTTTCTAGTCAGCTCTGACTTTTGCGGCAATTCAGCAGGTGATTCTTCATCTGAGGAACCCCTGTCATTGTCTTGTGATGACATTTTCCACAGGCGACCTTTACCTGTTGATTCAACCCCTTCTGTATCCATTTGTTTAGGGTCACACTCCATTGCCTCCTGAGCTTGAACAGGAGAACCAGACCATTTACTTGTTCCATCCTGCTTTCCTGTTTCCTGCTCATTGGTCTGAATGTCATTCAATGACATCCTTGATCCAGAGAATTCCATGTTAAGTGGCATTGGAATAAATGGCAGTTCATCAATGTCTTCATCAGAATCTGAGGATGATGATGGCAAAGGTGAACCTTCTTTAAGGTGCCTGGGAACTGCAATGGAGATATGGCTGGAGGAATCGTTCAGCAATTCGGGTATGGACCTCATGACCATTTTTGATTTATAGCTGATTAGAGAACGCTGTGAAAGAGGAAATATGATACCATGAAAAAATTAGAAAGATGAGACCATTGAATTATTAGTATTTATTCTGGGTGTAATGCAATATAGAAAATCAGAATAGGAAATAAGGCATCCCTCACCTGCCATTTTCTGCGAGATACAAACTTCCTCAGAGCCTCTGTACTTATGGCCTTTCCCTTGCTAAGTGTCTGTACAATAAATATACATTAAATGTAATAAAAAAGAAATTAGGAATGGGACCTTGCTCAGTATCGTCAAGTAGAAATTATTGTAGAGGTTGTGGATGATTAACACCGTAGTGTGAAGTGCCACTGGTCTTGTCTTACCTTGAACCAGGGGTGTCGGAGACATTCCTGAGTATTAGGTCTCCTAGAGGAAAATTATGGCATATTTCAGTCTTCAAGGTTTATGCACATTTGTCTTAGCTATCTTAAATGAAAAGCAACAGAGGAAGACTGCATGAGAGTTGCAGACGGGGACTAGAGAATAATAAGATGTCCATATGATAAGCATCAAATATTGAAACAAAACCATTCCATAAAACATTGATAAGGGACAATTTGTCTATGCAGTTACAAAATAGCAAAGAGGAAAATGTTGTGGTGAAAGTTGTGACTTTAATTGAAGTGAGACATCTTCCAGAGATGTTTAAACAGCTTTGAAAAATTAACAAGTTATATAAAAACTTCATAAATTATCTAAAACATGCCATCTAGGAAATAAATATCAAATAAAATTCTGAAAATACTAAATATTTAATATTACTAAATATCTATTATTAAAATTAATATTACATGAAAATCTAAAAATACTGAACCTGAGAATAGTAAATTAAACTGACATTGAATGGACAAACTGCACACTTCGTCATCATCTTATTGTTATTGACATAAACTTGGTTTGCATTTGTGTTTTTACTAATTATGTAAAGAGATTTAATACATGTTAAATAAGGACATCTATCAATCTATCCAACCAAAATTGTTGCAAACTGATTTCTCGCCAGTTCGCTCATTCTGATACACTGTGTTTACCTACAAGACCTGTACTGTATAGACTAAGATTGCATTCCGGATGGTGTCAGACATCAGGAATGACTGAATATATTTCCTTCAATATCTCTTGTATTATTCAGTATACTTGCTTGTTCCAGTTATAAACCATATATTTATATGCTGTATGTATTTTACACAATCATTTTACATAAAACAGATCTTAATAAATAGAGATCCAGTAGTGTTACTCACAGCCTGTCTGCTACCAGCAGCTTTATGATGAACCCTTTAGCCTCTCTGCAAAGGTCAGCAAACATGCTCTCCTCGAAGGCCACATTATAGTTCCTGATGTTCAGTACGGAGCTGCGGTCATTCTCTCCAGCAAATGGAGAAACTCCTGTCAGACTGATAACAGAAACAAATACATTTAATGACAAGCCTACAGGAACATGGAAACATGCCAAAAACAAATCCTGGAATACATTTAATAATTAATAATAATTTTACTCACCATAGATATGCAATAACTCCAATCGACCTGGGAAAATAAAGAAAAGAATTAGGAAAATAAACAAATAGTGTGTTTATACAGTTTTGTTGTAGGTTCAAGAGATACTCTACCAGATGTCTGATGCTTTTGACACAGGGGTCTGATTGACAATTTCTGGTGCAACAAATTCTGGTGTGCCATATTTGCAGTACTGAGCCTCATCAGGTGTGATTGTAACTGCATTGCCGAAGTCACAGATTCGGATCTGATCACCATGGGGGTCTGACATGAGGATGTTATCAGGCTGAGGAAGGAATAAGAAAATAATATTTTATCATGTTCCACAATCAGAATAAATTGTGTATGATCATTTGCCAAATGTAAAAATAGAAACAGTTCCAGTGCACTTTTTTAAAATTCATTTTAATACAAATACAAACTTTTAATATCCCAAGGAAGACAATGCAAGAGTGTGAGAGTGAGTGTCCATGAGTATCTACCTTAATGTCCAGATGAATGATGTTTAGATGATGAAGGTATTCCACTCCCTCAAGCAGCTGTCTTATACATGAACGTACCTGGTGGTCCCAAAACACAGACGTACCAGTATAGTCGTTATTTATTAGATAATTAAATGACAACTACCTACATTTGATCATTACATTGAAATTGATATTGAAATGTTCAGTGTGAGATTTGCTTTGCAGTCAGAAAAGACTTACCTCAGACTCCATTACTGTAGATTTCCTTGTAAATCTGTCAAGCATCTCCTCGTGGCATCTTAAAAGATTAATTAAGGCTATACTTTCAGGGATTTTTGATGCATTGTACAATAAACACTAATTGTTTGTAATACATTTACAGTATGTATGCATGTATACATGTTTATTTAACTTTTAACAAGACGGAATTTTGAAAAAGCAAACATTTTTTATCCATATCACATCATCTTGCTTCCTTCCCATGGCTAATTGTGTACTCTACATCAGAGCACTCTCTTTGATTGCATAATAAGGATACATTTCAGTAATGATGATGACTGCATTCTTTTTCTCAAAGGCATCATGAAAGAAAAGGACTCTCTCATGGTCCAGCTTGGATAGCAGGTTCATCTCTCTAAGAGCAGACGCCTTCTTCTTGGCCCGTGTAGAGATGAACTTTGCAGCATAATCCATTTTGCCTACCTTCTGGGTCACACGTTTGACATAGGAAAATGCACCTCTGGAGGAAAAAGTCAGGAGGAAAACTTAACTTTAACCTGAGTTCATCACTACTCAAGTCCGGAGTAATTCAAAATCTGTTCAAAATAGTACGATTGTGGCAATAAGACATGAAAAAATACAGCCTCATTTTGGACTTTCAATAAAAACTGGTTCCAGTGCAGACAGCGGTTCTCCTGCATTATATTGGATCAAAGTATGGGATTTCAAATGTGGGCTTAAAAATGGCTCACCTTCCAATTTCCTTATGGATGTCATAGTAGTCAGTCAGTCTGCGCATTTTCCTTAGAATAGTCTCCTCATCGTCCACTGGATCCTCTTTACGTTTAACTACAGTAATGAGCAAGTTTTAATTAGACAAAGGGAAATGTACAACTTTAATTACAAGAAAGATTGGGTGTTCAGTCCTTCACTTTGCTTGTTAGCCATGCAGCCAAGGGATTACCTTCATGAATGGTGAGTTCAGCTTTACAGGACACGGATCCCGCCAAGTTCCTAGCAGTGCAGGTGTAAACCCCGGAGTCTTCTGGATGAGCGTTCAGGACCACCAGGGAACATTCATTATCATCGTACACAAATGTGTAATGACTGCTCTCCGACAGCAGGATATCATTCTGAAAGCAAATACTTTAAGTTTTGGCAATGGTTCTTTTATGATTTATAACAAAAAATGATCTGTTTTGGTAAATTTCCATTTTAAAAGGTTAGCCTACTGTATAGTCTACCCTGGTAATCACTTATTAAGTTACTTTTGACTTTTGACTGCTAAACTGGATAAAAACCTTGAACCAGAGGATGTCAGGAATGGGTTTGCCCTCCACAACCACAGCAAATCGAGGGGTCTCCCCAGCACAAACATCCAAGTCCTCCATGATAGTTTCAAATGTTGGTGGAGCTGGACACAGTTGCAAAGGTACAATCCCAAGTTACATATCTTTAGACAGATAAATTGATTGATTGATTGATAGATAAATCAATCTATTGCCTACCTGCCATCTCCACGCTGAAGGTGCAGCTGTCGCTGCCGTACTTGTTGGAGGCCACAAACACCATCTCTCCGATGTCAGCACTCTTCACTTTGAGCAGCTTCAGTGTGTGCTGGTCGTCATCTGGCATTGTCATCTCGTACAAGCCTGGTTTGCTGCCCAGGACCACTCCCCTCCTGAGGAAAAGGGTTTGTATTGTAAATCAGGATTAAAATGTTGTAGGTAGGAGAGCAGTGGACTATCACTGGGCAAGTGTGGTGGATGTTTGGGTGCTTTAGTGTAAGTCAGGACAAAATAATACTAATAATACACAATAATAAAACTTTTTTCACTGCTCTAGAATATTTGATAATCACTTGGAATTAAACAGCTGCTTGTATGCATTGTCATACTGCATTTATGCTTGTCAGTCCTACACCCTATCATGTAAAACACTGGGTCCACAAGGTGGCGACTTTACCACCAGATACCACTTGACTTGACTAATTAACTAATCATGTCTTGACAACACGGATGTTATGCTGAAATCTACAAACATAACTGCACTGATGTTATAAACGTGTAAGTATATCAGCTGGAGCCTTTTCTAATGTTTTTTTGTTCAATGACATTAAAATATAGTTACAGGTTCCTGTATATAAATGTACTGTATATGTTGAAAAAAGTATGACAGGAAAATGCATGTAAAGTTTTCTTTTTGATACATTATACTTTCTTAAGAAATTCTTTTTGTAAAAATAAAAGAAAGAAAAAGAGATATTCATAGAAACAGAGACAGAGATACCTCTTCCAGAAGACTGCAGCGTTGACATGATTGAGGGTGACCGTGATGGTGACTGACTGGTTTTCAATCACATACACAATTTCTGGCTTATCAATAATCACTGGAGCCTCCTGAAGATAGGAACCTAGTAGAAAATCAAAATATACACACAGATAATATTTAATAAACAGGTAGCACACACTGACGGATGGATGGATGGATGGATGAATGGATGCTCTAAAATCCTGAATGTACCTCGGTCCAGGAGCTGCACTGGGTCAGTGGCAGGTGAAGGCTTGCTGAAGGCTTTGGCGGTGATGGTCAGGATCCTGAAGGCATAGCGCACACTTTTGGAGAGGGTGGTGATGGTGTAGATGGTCTCCTTCAGGCCAGAAGCTATGATGGTCCACTGGATGGAGCCCAGGGCTTGTTGCTGGATGGCATACATCAGGGAGCTGGGATCTGAAAGAAAAAGGGTTTCATGCTAAGTGCTACACCACAATGTTGAAAGTACTTTTTTCTGTTCTCAAAAATCCAACCATTTCGTTAGCTAAGCTCCCAAAAAAGCTTAAAATGAGATTTTTTTTCTCTCATTTTTAATCACTTTGTCTAGAGTAAGGGAGTCTAGAGTTAAATTGTATTGTACTGTTTAAAATATGTCAATATGCTATTTTTAATGTTCAGTGCATCTAGGATAAACTGTTGTGTCTACAGTCTACGTACATATATCACGTCTATGTCTTTCATTGTCATTTTTCTCTGTATTAAAGATCTTTATGTCTTTGGTCATGTTAGAATGCAATGTGTTTGCAATAATGTCAACAGGATAAATTCTTTAGAAATATAATTTACTTATTTAACCTGGTGGACAAAACGATTCTGAATGTCATTGGTGCGTACCAATGGAAGGGTCCAGCCTCCTTGGTTTCTTCCAGCTTAAGGTGATGGTTTTACCGGTGATGGATTCTATCACTGGAGTCCCATCAGGAGGGTCAGGAAGGATATCTGGAAATGATGACAATGGCATTAGAGGTCCATACATGTTTCTAATCTGCCTTTGCCTGAGGCAGTGTTACAGAATGCATTGACCTACTACGTATTATTGACCACAGTTATGTAAACATTGGGTATCACACGAGAACATTTTTCTGTTCTTATCCTAATCTTACTTTTTTCTGTGAGGTTTGCTCTTGCACAAGTGTTCCAAACTCTGTTACCTGGACAAACTTAAATAGCTAATTTCAGCCTGATGGGTGTCACCTGTTCATGAGTACCTGTGCGTTCGGGATATTTGATCATTAGCATAATCTACACCCCTAAATTCACCACATAAGGCTGCTTGTTCCGCTTGAAGAGGAAAAAGAACACTTTCACACCGCGGCTGTCTGAAATCAGCAGACGAAAACACAACAAATTTTGCAGTTACAGTAGTCAAATTAAAGGACCACTTTGCTGTTTAGAATATTTTCAAAACGATTAGAAAATATGAATAGTACAGCTGCCAATGATGAACCATCCGAGCAGAGCTGCACTGTGGCAAAAATAAAGAGGAAATGATTTGACATGAAATTAGATGCTAAAAATGTCTAAAGCAAATTGGCCCATGACTAATATGAGAGGCGGTCAGGGGGACATGACATTCACAGAGATATTGGATGGGATAATAGCCTACAGTAAGTGATGTTACACTGCCGAGTGCAGCAGAGGATGATACTTAACAGCAACCTGCAAAAAGACTCTGAGGCAGCTGTTGGAGTGAATTTTCCAATTTCCAACAATTACTGAAATGTATAAATTGCTGTGCCGAAGTCAAATGAGTGGTTTCTGATGAGAAAATTGGTGAATGTCACAAATTCTAATCGCTAATATGTGTCACTTAAGGACAATTCTGTTGGTACGAATGGTTCTTGCATTAGGCCCATTGTGTTTTTGTTGAGGTGCAAGCCAAAAAAGGACTGAAAATCACCTGTGACATAGAGATGAGCATAGCAGGTGGCCTTGCCAACTTTGTTAGAGATGACACTCTTGTAGACACCACCGTGGGCATGGCACACAGAGCGGATGACCAGGCTGTGGACGTCACGAACTACAGGAGAAAGCAGAGATGATCGGATATGAGGATATGGGATATAATGGTCTGTTAGCATCTCTGTGCAATGTACTTACAATCTCTGCCTACAAAATAAGAATGTCTTGACCAGAAAAATGAATGAATGTTCAAATTCTTGTGCTCCTGCAGTTGTGCAAGTATTGACTGTCCTTTCTCAGAAGCAAGGCGGAAGTAGCGTGATATTGTCACAGTGCCACAAATCCTCTTATGGAGGACGACTGTGGTTTACATCCTGTCACCTACCAACATTGTTTTTTTTGGTGTTTTTTTTACCATGACCATGATCTTTCCCTAACCTTAACCAACTAGTTTTAGTTGCCTTAACTTAACCAGGCCATAACCATACAGGAGGCAGATTGAAAAATGCTCATATGAATTGGTTTTGGTTACAGCTGCATGGCTTGTTTTAGAGGGCAATGACAAACAAGGTTTTTAGTTGTTTAGGTATACAGTGTTAGTTTGTATGGCAAAATATATATTTTATTATAAATTCAATAAATATAATATATACAGCATGTTTTTCTAAATTATAACTTTGTTTGCATCACAAAAGTGCTGGTATGATTATTTGCTCAGAACATTAGTGTTAGTTTGAACATTATACATTACGTACTGCTATAAAAGGATTTTTTTTCCATTGAAAGACATACTCATACTCATCTTTGTTCATTTTCATTTTGATTAAAATATTTATTTTACTTTAACCTGAACATTTGGGTGAATGTTAATCCATTTTGAAACACTTACACTGTGTCATCTTTCTGTCCTCTGTGCTCTCAATCCTTTTGCCGTTGTGGAACCAGACGATGGTGGGGTATGGCAACCCAGCCACTTTACATTTGAGCACAGCCTCCTTTCCCTCGATCACATCCAGGTCAAAAAGGGGCTTGATGAAGTCAGGCATAGTGAAACGCTCCACCTCATTCTCTGGGACCTCTGGCTCCTCTGGGATCGAGGGCATCTTCTCCAGTTTAGACCTGAAGGGAGGGGAAGACAGGGAACAGAATGATGTCTGTTACTACATAGAAATAAAATGCTATAATCCATAAAACATGAAATAGAGCTATGGCCCAACATCCAATGGATAACAGGCTCTTACATCTGTGAGGAGATGGCTGGCCGTGGCTCTTGTATGTAAAGTTCAGCCGAGGTCTCTGCGTCACCGTGACTGTTATGGGCCGTGACGGTGTAAAAACCCTCGTCCTCATTGGTCACATGAGAAATTATGAGAGAGTGGCGGCCACCCTCCTGAAGAATACGAATGTCCTCACTTTCTGTGAGTGGATGGTCTAAAGAAAAAAAAAAGGCTCTGTATTTATCCATCACTTTAGTTATAAAGTGTGTTATAAATCACAAAACCAATAGCAAAACTATAAAGAGAAATAGAGAAATATAAAGAAAAAGATAAAGAAAAAGTAATTTTACAAAGGCATGGATGTTAACAAAGAAAGCTAAAGAGGTGAAAAAGATGAAGTGATTGTGAATATGTAACATTTTCACCGTTTTCACACATTTAATGTAGATCCTACTGGCACTATGAAGTACAATCCTACCAAAGTGACTCCAGATGACCTTAGGAGATGGCGTCCCACTGACTTTGCAGTCGAATCGAGCATTTCGCCCCTCAATCACTTCTAGAACATCCAGCTTGCGAGTGAAGAGAGGTTCAGTTGAAGGGATGACTTTAAGTTTGCCACATGAAGTCACTTCCTCTGAAGAGTAAACAGTTTAATTCAGAGATGGTGGACAACACAATAAATAAATTCATTTCCATTTTACATCACACATATTGTATTCTTGAGATACCTTTAGCTGTGCTAAGCTTGCACATGTATGTCCCGCTGTCGTCCTCGTGTACAGAGTTGAGCAGCAGCCGGCATTTTCTTCCATCAAAATGCATCTTACAGTTGAGCAATGCCGGCTGGATCAGTTTCCCATCTGCAAGCCAGTCCACATCAGTGTCCTTCGGTCCGATGACATGACACTCAAACAAAACTGTCTCTCCAGCCTTGGCTGTGATGTCCCTGACCGGGCGGATGACAGCCAGACCTGGCTCAACTGGTGGTGCTGGGTGTAGATTAAGGACATGAAGAGTGCTGTTAAGTCAGTCTGAATGTTGGTCTGCTGAACAATTCACAAGTCACAATGAATGTTTTTATTCACTTGGAGTTTTGGTATCAATGTATGATGTTGCTGACTAACAAGTAAACTAATGTCAGGAATTTAGTCACAATGTAGTAAATAGTTAACTTGACAAAACTAACAAAAATAGATCCATTATCAACCACAGATAGAGAGTGAAATGTGGATTTGTACATTCTTAAAAGTGACAACAAGCACCAGTACATTTGAAAAGAAGCGTACCTTTTACCTCCAGCTTTCCTTCACACTGTTTTGTCCCATACTCATTAATGATCTTACACGTGTAAATCCCAGAGTCTGATCTCACTGCTGCCTTGATGGTCATTTCAAAAGTGCCATCTTCTGTCTCACGTACAATGTGACGTGGCCCTGTTTTTACCGTAACTCTGTCCCTTAGCCTACAAAAGAGTAGAATTAAGGGGACAATTGTTGCCATGTTTTAAAAACAAGAGATGAATCACTCACACCACCGCTCAAGAGTTTTTTAAATTTAATTCATGCAGTGAAGGATGACCAAACACACACTTTTTCAACTACTGTACAAGCTCTCATCTGGCTGGTATGAAGGGGGTGGGATACATTATCCAGGACTGCCAATTGTATGTTTCGCACTTTCTTTTCTGCTATTGTCTCTTGAGAGTCATGACTAACTCCAATGACAGAACCTGCCTGAGTGATTCAGCCTATTCTTGTCTCCTATATTAAAGGATAAAGCTGCCATTGTTCTATATTGCACTTATTGTCAACAAATCCCATGAAAAGACCAAAACCTACAATATGTTGGTCCATCTGCCAATACTATTGTGTTCCCTACTAAGGCTGTCGCTTTTTATTCAAAATGTGAACTAACGTTGGAACGCAGGAAAAAATGTAATAGTCAATCTGTAATTATTTGTTCGAATTAAAATTTTTTGTTGTATAAGCACAACAGGCCGTTATGTGTACTCCAGTAGAAGGTGCACTGTTCGTATGACACAGTTGCCTTATCAGGCGAGAGGTGTGAGAAAGTATTTTTACTTCAACACCCTAGATGGTGCACTTGTGAGTATTTACAGCAGCAGGATGGTGAACGTGGGATTTACTGAAAATCAAATACAGTGCCCATGCTCATGGTCATGAAGAAACATGTCACTCAGTCAACAGTGTGGCTCACTGGTGTGTTTTTAGTAGTTCCATGGACAACAACAGAGCTGCAGGGCACAGAGGAATAAGATATATCAGTCTTCTGTCTTTTTGTGGGATTTGATGACAATATGACTTTTCCTCTGTGGAAAGCTAACAACAGCAATAAAGAACCACTGGCTGATAGAAAAATATAAGGAAGTGTTCTACGAAACACTAAAGACCTGACCCTTGCAAGAAAGTGCAATCTGGCTCTTTTTTAGTTGGCCTCAGCATTGCATGTAAATTCCAGATTGTTGTCTAAGAGCTCACTAGTTCAGCCAGACATGACGTGTTTCTGGGCACTGAGCAGCTCCATGGTAAATGGGGGAAGCACATTATTCTTCCCCTTTCCCAATTAAGACTCTGTCTGCCAGCTTGGAGCTTGTTAGGCAGTAAACATTAAGCTTCTGCTTCCTTTAACACATGCAATAAAGCAGCATGCTCTAGAACAAACTATGTAGTCAAGCAAGTCTGCTCATGGGTTGTGATACAGAGAAAGTCTTTTTCATGCCCCATGCAAGTGATGAGTTTAAGTAGTTTGATGAAGTGAGGGAACCTACCAATAGAGCATGGGTTTGGGTTGTCCACTTATTCGGACAGACAAGGTGACTTCCTGTCCTTCAATGACAGCTTGATCACTCATTGTTACCTGTAATGTAAGTTAGAAGCTGAGAGATGCATTTTACCTGTAAGTTTTATTTGATAGATGCGTTGATGGGATGACCACGCAGTGGACACATTCATACAGGAAAATTAATATTGATAGAATCAAAGACATCCTGTACATAAAACATTTTCATGCAATATTTTGCGACCAACCAGTCAAAAATGCAGTTGAGTAAGTGTCAATACTAAACATACAAATGTGATACTCTAAAAGGGAAAGTCAATTAGGTATCTGATCAGCTCTGTACAGTCTCACCAGGAATGCAGGGGCTTTCCTGAATCGTGTGTCAATAGTTCGTTTTGGCTCTGGCCCTCCAAAATCCATGCCTTCCTCCAGGGGACTGAGATACTCCTCATCAGATGTAATAGGGCTGCTGATATCCATAGGCACGCCCAGGTTTCCCTTTGGCTCCTGTACAGACTCTATAAAAGCAATAAGGTTACACTGTGGTGCATACAATCAATCTTACAAGCACATCCTATGCCTTTCATTTTGTCTCTGCTAACTTTATTTTTTGTTACTGAGAGCACGGCTCAATGAGAATACAGGATTTCAAGGAGTTCATGTATTAAAAAACAAACAAAGCCCCCCTTAAAATATAATTAGAATCTATGATGTCAAATGTGATATCCAAACAATAGTGGATTCACAGTGGGCGGAGCCAATGAGCCTCAGTGGGCATTTTATAGGTTCAGTTTCTCCTCTGAGTTGCTATGGTAACTATAAGTGAGTTTGTTCAGCTGGAATATATGGCACAGACATTTTGCTCAGAGAGATAATGACAAGGGAGCAGGAGAGAAATCAGCTGAAACAAAATGCCAATGTGGGAAGAGACCATAAGATGTTTTTTTTAAGATGGAGAATAAGAGCTTTTAATATTAAGAATTAGGTATATCTATGGGGAAAAAAACAAGTGTCCTATTCCATTTTTGACAGACTAGAGTAACAATTTTCAGTTTATGGTAATAATTGACTTCATCCAAGTTAAATTGGCAGACATACAGTATATTTCAGTGTAGATAACAATAAAACAATAAACATGTCTGTCATGTTGGTCATAGCAGCATGATGCTATTCGTGTTAATGTCCATAATCTTTTATCTGGTTGAACTGTTCTAATTTAAAATAAGCAACTGTTGATTTGCAGACACACAATTTAACACCTGCACTATAGAGTCATTTTTATATACCAACCAACTGATAGCACTTCCTTTGCATAATAATTCTAAACAAATAATTCACGATCAGGTTTTACTTTTGAAGGGTCAAAACTAAATCACCACAAAACAGTAATCTCACTTAAGTTTCATCTGATATCCTAAAAGTCGTACTTACCTGTTTTAACTATAAGGGTGGCACCACTGGACGCTCTGCCGACCTGATTAACAGCAGTTACACAGTATTTTCCACCATCACTTATTCTTGCTGATTTGATGCGCAGGCTGTGTCGTTCACCTTCCACTTTGACTGTGTAATTTGCAATTCTGGTGATTTCAGTGTCATCTTTTGTCCAGGTAACTTCAACAGAGAAGACAGAGAAAACTGAAATGAAGCAACTTGTATACTGATTGCTTAAATATACAATTCAAAATTACCTTTGAGGTTTTTGTTGTTAAAACACAGCATGTTACCTTCAGGAATGGGGGTGCCGGCAATGATACATTTTAGTAGCACATCTGCACCAGCAGATGCTATAGTGTCCTGGAGGGGAAACTCAAATACTGGAGCTTCCATTGGGTCTTCTCCAGCAGACACATAAGAATCATCTGAAGAATCTGCAGAGTTTAACAAAACACAAGCCTGAAGTCATTTTTCCTGTGATCAAAAGAAGAAAACCCCCTTTAGTAAGGAACAAATAATTGGTTGATTAAACATGAAAAACAAGCAGACTGGAACTTCACACTACTACAGAAAGCTAAATGAAAGAATCAAATATACAAACAAATCTAACCTAACTCTGGAGACATGGGTCGAGGGCGACGGTTCTTTCCTTTGGTCTTCTGCTGTCGTCCCTCTTTGGCACTAGTAGTAATCTGCTGAGGCTCACTTGTCTTCACAGGAACATCCTCTTCCATCTTTTCATCTTCAACAATAATTGCAGGGATTCTTATCTTTAAGGCTGGTTTGGATAGCTCCACTTCTATTTTCTCCTCCGTTGGAGTGACTGGTGACATCCTTGAGGGTTTTGGAGGAGGTTGAGGAGTAAGATCTTGTACAATGACAGACCTTTTTTGTACCAGTGGACTTTCAGGTCTGTTTTCAATTTTTCTTATTACTAGTTCTATTGGTGCCTTTCTCCCCGAAGTCTCATCCTTTTGTGATCTTTGCACAAGAGATTCTTGGATGTGCTGGGATTCATGCATTCGAGATACCCTTTGTACTAGTGGACTTGGTGGCCTTCGTTCAACCTTGCGTAATGTCATCTCAGCAACATTTCTGCTTGCCGATTCTTCCCTTTGTTGATGATATAATGCTGGTGATGATGATCTCTGAATGATTTCTGTAACTGGACTGACTCTACTTAATTCTCTCACTGATCGTTGTCCTGGTAAGTCAGATAACTGCATGGACTCTGGGGTGCCGGCAACTTCTCCAAATCTACTGACTGTTACAGTTGATGGACCAGTGCTTGCTGTCTTTTGGGGTTGGGATTTATGCTGTTTTTCTTGTTGTTGTGGCATTGGTTGCTGACTTAGTTCCTTTCCTCTCTGTTCCTTTGCCCACTGGGCACGTTCCCTTTCTTGGAGCTTTTGAAGGACTTGTGGAGGAATAGGTTCAATTTTCCTGAGAGGCTGGCGCTGCTTGCCCTTCAGAGTGAGCTGTTCAGTTGAAAATGACTTCTTCAGATGAGGTTTACCAACAAGTTTCTTAATGCGCTGGAGCTCCTCAGTGAACTTGTTCTCAATGTCCTGAACTTTTTGGGAGTAGCGAGGTTTCTCCTCCAGCGAAGCAGCTCTCTGTCTAAACATAGATCTCCGTTCAGCAGCATCCTCTTTTAAAGCCTCCCTTAGATCTTCCTTTGAACTTTCTCTAGAGATGCCCAACCGGCTTCCTCCATCATCTGAATCTACAGATCCAGCACGATTGAACCCTGCCCAGGATCTTCCCGAGATGGAACCTTCCGGAACATCAAGGCTTCGTCTCCGCTCTTCTAAGTCACGGACCTTCTCAAAAACCTTTGAGCTTGCCCTGGTAAGCTTTGGGGATGGTCTGAGAGTAAATTCTTTCCGGGAGTACTCACTCAGTGGAGTCTGTGGTCGGGAGTCCGGGGTGCTACTTTGGGACACGGATTTTGGCTGCTTAACCTTTTCTTCAAATTCCCCAGGCACTGTGTCTTGGTATTCAGTTGGCACAACAATTTTCTTCTGCAAGCTGAGAGGTGTAGTTGAACCAGAGCGACTTGGCATTGGAGAAGTGGCGGGACGTTTGAGTCTTGGGGATGGAGGTGGGAGGATTTCTGGGGGAGATTCTCTTGAAAAATTCTCTGACTGGCTCCTGAAATAGAGGATTTGAAGCAAAAGGTGTAGGTTGTTACTAAATCACAATCTGCTGAGTATTGCATTTTAGTATGGAATTTCCAATAATTCAATCAGCATACTGAGGTCTTTTTAAAAACTGTTAGGGTTATTTGCATGTTTCTTTCTTGCCTGGTTGAGTTAGAGTGATCCTCGTGTCCATGTGTTCTATTGTCATCCTCTGCAAATTTGTCCATCACTGCATCTCATGTGAAGAGGCCATATGACATATTGTACAGGTAAGCAATGAAGTATTTGCATTGATTATGAAACAAGGCAAATGTAAAGCTGCACTAATCAATCTTCTTTTGTAAACATTGGCTCAAATGACAAATTGTAAAGGGGTCACTCATAGTGACGAATTAACATCCATCTATTATTCCTCTCAGCCAAAGCAGGCAACTGTTTACCTAGAAAAAGCTCTGTTTAACCGACTGTACTCAGCTCAGCACTAAACGGACACAGACAAACGTAGCGACTAGATGGTGAACACAGTGGAGCAATTAGCAGCTGGAGAGCCAGTATTTCCAAAACATGACTAAAAGGAGAGTGAATGTTGGACTTTGGACATTCATCAGGTAGACACAAATACCGCTCCAAATAAATGCACACGTTGCTCCATGTCTGCTGGATATTTACATTGGCAAGTGTTTGCTAATACCTTCACCATAATAACGTTATAAGATAATATATCAATGTTGTGTTTTCAGCTCATTCCACTTCCCATAAGTTGCCAAGAATGCAATTAATGCAGCTTTAAGTGCAGATAAGCAAAAGCTTCCTTCAGAATTCTCATTAATGTCTATAAATGTTGTAATATTGTAGCATTGATATAAATCAGTAAAACAGAAATAAAAGAAAATTCTAAATTATCTAAAGGGATATTTGCAATTTGGAAACACCTGTATGCACAGCCTGGTCCTCAACATCCCCACTATCTTCTTTGGTCTCAAATTGGTCTTCATCCTCTGTTGTTTCGGAATCTGAAAAATATATATAAAACAATGGTAAATCATTAATTTAATTTGATCTTAACTGGAGCAATGCTTTAGAAACACTGTTGGTTGAGAAAAATAGTGCAAGTACTTGCAAAGAGAATCAGTGACAATAGAAAATCATTTACACAATTAAATATAACATTTTTGATCTTTCGGCACTAGTGGGAAAACAATGCTTCCATAGTGGCAACAGAAGAAGCAGAAAGAGCACACTGTTACTATAGGAACCAATAGACTACATTATCCTATTCCTATAAAGTTCACTCTTTAATGGTGTTTGGTGAAAGGCAACTGAAAATTCCCAGTGCAAACTGATGTCGAAGGTGACACATTTCAATTGTGCAATTTCTTTTAGAACAGAATCCCAGGTGTGAAGAAAAAAACACTAGTAGTACACTACTCTAAAATATATCATAATAATTACTTCAAAAACTACATATCCAAGATTAAATTAACCTTCTTCAACTATCATTTGACTTGAAAAGTTGTCCCCCTCAGGGTCTCATTAGCACAGCTAAGTGTACTAAATTTGCTGCAGCTGAATTGTTGCTGAGTCTTTATCATTCATAATTATCTCATCAAAATCTGCAAGTTAATATTAAGAAAGGGAATATAATAAATAGGAGAAAATAAACAAAGGTGTTTCAACTTCTTTCCATTTGATCCCTTTTATATCTAAAAATGTGTTGCTGTACCATCTGAAAGATATGACTATTTTCCTCAGACTGAGAGAAAATTCAGTCATTGGTAGAACTCAAAATAGAAAGCACTATTGAGTCATCTCATGAGGTGTTTGCTTCACAGTAGGTGGAATTACTTACAAAAATGAGAGGCTATCTGTTGTTCCCTGGCAGTAAGAGAACACAATAGGATAGTTTTGGTCATATTCAACACGGTAGAGAAATACTGGAACTGCTTGTATGAATTCAGTGGAAAGACAAAATCCACCAAACGTTACACAATAGATTTGTGAGTTATTTTGTAAAAAGCAAAACTGGTGAACTGTCTAAGTGGTTTACATGTTGCATGTGTGTCAAGCTCATGATGTTACTCAAAGCTATAAAATCTACATTCATAACAAGTTGCAAATTCATGCAATATTTATATCATATGACTACATTGCAGATTTCAAAATAAAACTCCTTGCATGTTTTCAATGCTTTTCCCCAGAATAGCACACAATCATCTAATAAAGCAGTTACAAATGCATATGTTTTATTTATGAGTATGAGTCCTAAATGGCATCAAGAGTCTGTTGTACACAAAGTACTGTATATGAGATTTTTACATAGTGTTTCTCCATAGCATCTATAAGCATCAGCAGATTTTGTCCAAATCTCAAATACTGAAGCAGTGTTCACATACCAAAAAATGACACAAATGCACAGCACAATAATCATTTCTAAATCAGAAAAGTAATAAAATGTCTATTGATCAAATTGGTCTTATAGCTAGCCATGAGTCAGGTTGATAATCCAAATGATTTGCGTAAACCAAAATGGTAAGAGCTCTGTTAGCTGTGACAAGCTTCTGTCTATCTTTACTCAGCCTCGATTAAATAAGAAAAAAGATACACTGTGTAAAGAGCCAGAGCCATATGACATATGATAGCTTTAGGGGAAAAAGAAAAATGACTAAAGAGGAGAAGCAATATGAAAAAGAGAGAATGTGAGAACAAAACCAAAAGCAATGAAACGGAAAAGGGGCAGTGCTTTCTGTTACATATTTACCATTATTATGAAAAATACGTATTTTGTTTCGACAACCAATTGTTCAAGATTTTAGAAAAAAATTAAATATGTTGCTGCAACATCTTCAGACGGCTAGAATTTAGGCGGTACTGCACATGCTGCATGAAAGTGCCAAGTTTAATAAGACAGGGTATACAAAAGAGAATTTAATTAAGGGTACACTAGTTTGCTAGTGGTGTGGCTCTAGGGATGGCAGTGTCGGTTGGTCAGATTGGATGGATTGAAATGACATTTTGTACTGACATTCATGGTCCCCAGAGGATGAAGCCTTCTGACTTTGGTGATTCCCTGACTTTTCCTCTAGCGGCACCATGAGGTTCATATTTGGTTTTTAGTGAAATGTCTCGACAGCTACTAAAGTTCATCCACAGTGGCCAGAGGATATATCCTACTGACTTTGGGGATCTCTGACTTTTCATCTAGCACCACCAGCAGGTCAAAGTTTTCACTTATTCAATGAAATATCTACCAGATGGATTGGCATAAAATTATGTACAGACATATTGTTCAAGGAACATTGCACAAAATGTCCATGTGTGCGTTGCATTTGTGAATTAGAGAGAGATTTTATTAAATGATAGTGAAAACAACTTTAACTTACTTTAAAGGAAAGGTGTGGAATATTTTCTCCACCGCAAAGCACACGTTGAGCAGTAAGCAAGTTCCAGAAGAAGCGTTTAGACGTCACACAGCTTAGTAAGTTTGGCTTGACGGGTATGATGGCAGTGAGTGACTGCATGAGGTATTACTGTATATATCCCACTATAGTCCCAGGAAAATATGGTTCATAAACCTGTCACTGCAACCACATAGCTCAAGTTACATCTTCCAAAATGACATTTACACTTTATTGAGTAATGCCTCAATGTCTTAGTTTTGTCCTCTTTGTTGTTGTGACATTTTTAAGAGGGGAAAAGAAAAATCTTGATTCTTGATTCTATTTTTAGTTATGCTAATTCAAGATTCACACGTTTCCAGTTTAGGATATCGTTAATAGTTTCACAATATGTATATCTAACAATTAAGAAGCCCATACTTTCCCCCTCTTACATGAGCAACACCAGTCTGAGAAACATCACAGTATATCTGCATTTTAGTGAAACTCTGGAAAGTCTTCTGCAATTCTTTGAAGTTAGTTCAAAGCTATGGCGGTGCCTTGAGCTTGGTGATTAATAGAGTTCTAATGATAGTGTCTGTTGGCCGAGGTGATTATATTCCACAATGACATTGGTCTAATCTTGTTTGCCTTTCGATTAAGGATGTACAGAGTAGCTTCGTCTTCTTTAGTCATTGTCGTTGCATCTGACACTGTCAGTTGTTGAGCAGAAATGTTAATAAAATGCATCTGTCAACATGTCACATGAAATATTTGACAGTCTTGTCTGTTCTACATACAGTAAATGGTTGAATCAGTATAGGAAGAAAATAGACATATGACTGACAAAGATAACATGAAATAGCACTTGCCTGATTTTTTCTTTGGACTGGATTTTTTTCATGGCCACTGTTGGTATGTCCTCGATAGGTATTTTTTGTCTTGGCTTACATTCAGCAGCAGGGTATTCCCCGATACACACTGGGGGTTCCGAGCCATTACTATACGCCTAAATCAGGACATTTTCTATGAAGACATCAGCAAGTAATATCTGACTTGGATGTAAAAGATTCAACTTATTATATACTGTAAGTCTGCTAACATGCAGGCAAAAGCTTCTCATTCAAATGCAAAGAAAAATGGAAAGAAGGCACTTTGGTCCATTATATAACAAGTTGCAGCTCAGAGTCTCAGCACTTCTTCTGAGAGAATCCATTTCTGAAAAGCATAAAGCGTAGACCTCCATCCGCAGGTGGAAATGTCTGTTGAATGCATATCAACCACTCTGAGGGAGCCCCCCTGTCCACACAATAGCCAGCGACAGTGTAAGCATCTTCCCCCGCTGTGTGTTCCACCCTACAGGCAGTGCACACCGATAGGCAGAAAAACCAGTGGGAGTGATCCAGCCCTCTTGAGATCAGTGTTCTACAGCATTGGTTGATATTTTTCATTTTTTCCTTTCTCCCCATGTGTCTGTGTCTTTTTCTTCAGCTGGTGTAATGAGCCCATGTTGTGTTGTCGGCAGAGAAGGGGAGAATCGCTGCAACAGCTAAAGGGACCTCCTCACTCCTCTGCATTGCTGGAACACTGTTGGCTCTCACAGAAAATGTGTTACTGGCTGCTTTGACTGACTACACAAAGCAATCCTATTTCCAAAGGATATGATAGACTGAATTAATGTACTCACTGCTACACTCACAAAATAGCTATTGTATTATTGTACATGACAATTTCAGTTGTTGCTAATGTTTGATACATTTGGTGTGATAATTCTTGAATATTCTGTAAACATTATCACATGCTACATTTTGAATGACTCAGTATCTAAGAATTATTTCCCCTGACAGAAAGGATCATCATTACACCGTCAGTAGACAGAAATGGCTACGCTTAAAAATGACATTTCATTTCACATAGCATCACACTGTACTCAGCAGGACAAAAATAACACAGTGAGCATGCTAAGAGTCACATAATTGCTAAAAAAGGCACTAACCTAATTTACAGCAATATGCATGAAGGTACATCAATAATAAGTCATACTAAATATCTAATGGTTGCAGCTACATGTAGCTGCATAATTTCAAATACCTAACCTACAGGCTTTATTACACGGTCTGTTGATTATGTAATCTCGGGCCATGGACAGTGCCTTCTTGTTTCCTTGGCAGCTGCACCTTATGTGGACCTTTTCTTTTTTAAGACATGAATTCAACATAAATTTAACAAATTATATCAACATCTGTCTTGATTCACAGTCTGGTGACAAAAATAACACAATGTTTTAGTGTTAGCCGCAGTATGCTTTTTCACAGGCTATGTGCTGGAATAATAACCTGCAGCAGAATAATTGTGTTCTCACTCTAACTGTATAAATATTAGTTTGTCCGAGTAAAGTGGTACTGGAATAGTGGAACACTGCTGTTGACACACAATGAATGCAGAGGCTGCCAGTCTATCCAGCTTTTCTTCTAAGTTGTTTTATGGTTACTAACCCATATCCAGAGCTAGAATGACTTATTGATGCTAAAATGCTAAATATTGCACCTTAAATGCAGTATTAGCATTTGTTTTACTGAAAGCTTCACTAATACAAATGTTTATAATAACGACTGATGAAATGACTACATGTAATGTGAAAATACCATACCTATATCATAAAAAGCGGTATTTTGTTGCAGTCAAGGGATTTTGTGTACCTGACTTGGCAAACTGCATGTTCTACAATTTGCTACAAGGCAGTTTTGCTGTTGTTCACCTGCACAGGTTTGACTTAATGCAACATGACCCAATTCCACAAAATAAGTGTAAATAGTTATAAGAAAAGGCCATATTTACCATAATGGTGATGTATGAGATCAGTTATTTTTCGGCCCACACTGTGCAAGATGACTACTGATCTCTAAGAGGCTTAATCATTTAACCTGGGACAGATTTCAATACTTCAACCATGTTTAATCATCACTGTGTCCTTTTCTGTTTTGAATGTGAGCATGGAAACTAGAAATCCCACATACACTCAAAAACCCAGATTAGACTTACTGTGATTCTGACAAAACAGTCCGCTACTCCAATTCTCTAATAAACTCCATAATTAATTACCCTTCAGGATTTCTTGTCCATTAAACAACATTCATTTGTTGACCTATTATTAAATCTGCTTATTATTGCAACATGGCGATGTAGGGGATTTCCACAGTGTAACTGCAGCTCCACCTGTTTATTCACATTCCATGGTCCAGGAGGAAGACAGCATGGTGAGGAAACTATCCAAACACCCTGGAAAGGGGCCATGGTCACACAGGCTCACACTCTGTGGTGACATCTTAAGTTTGCAGTATTAGGTCTCTGCAAACAGTATAATTACTCTACAAGCTTTAAGCAGGCAATATAGCTTTTTTAATAAAATCAGCCAGTTACTGTGTTATTGGTCACCCAGAGAATCACCCAACACTGCAGTTCTTGTCAGCTCTATGCAGCTTTTTAGCATCTTTCAGCTCACTGTTTTGGTTTTACATCCAGAAAGTAGAGACACGACTCTAAATGAAAGTTAACGTTGCTCTGCATCTGCTGGATGTGTAGATAGGCAACTATTTGCTAACAAGTTTGCCAGATGAATGTAAAGATAATGATATCTCAGCATTGTATTTACAACTTCTTTCCACTGCCCCCAAGTGGCCAAAGAAATTGTTAATGCAGGTTTAAAGATGCACTAATCAGTATGACCAATGGGTCAAATGACAATGTATAATGATCAAGGTGTCACTTGGAGTGACAAACCTACAGATAATTACCACCCAACACTGCATTTCTCCTCAGCTCTGCAAAGCATTTTTAGCGTCGTTCAGCTTATTGTTTTGGTTTTACGGACGCAACTTTACTGTTTTGATTCACTTTCTCTGCTCTCATCAGCGTTGTTTTCAGCTGCAGCAGGTAGCCGTTTTCTGTGAAAAAAGCTCTGTTAAACCCACAGTACGCCACCTGCCCAGCAAGAAATGGCAGACAGATAAAGTTGGCAGCTAGCAGGTGAAAATAGCGGAGCATTTAGCAGCTAAAGAGCCAGATATTTCCTTCAGGAATTGGTGGAGACCAAAATAGAGTTGGAGAGGAAAGGAGACACACACACACTCACACTCCAAGTGAATGCTAATGTTGGCCTGTGTCTGCCGGATTGGTAACCATTTGCTGATGCGTTAGCCATCAAAACGTCATATGATGATAATGTTTCAACTTTGTGTTTACAACTTGTTACGCTGCCCCCAAGTGGCCAAAAAATCAATTAAAACAGATTTAAAGACTTAGGTTTTATTATCATCTTACTGACTGAATTAGAGTCTTTTATCTATTGCTTTTTCTATTGATCCTTTAATTCATTTGTCAGATTAATGAATAATCAAAAAACTCAAAAGAGGATAGAGACATCATTGAGTGAAAACACTATGGATGATGAAAGATGCATGACATCACAACATATGGCAGACATCTTTATGCACCTGAGTATTTAGTAGCTGTTGGCCCTTTCCCTGATCAGTAGAGGGAAAAAAAGTCATACAGGGCCGGGCTAAAATTAGCAGTGATGTCTTCCTGTGTAACAGGAGAGACGCTGGCCTGCTAACATCACAAAAATCTAAGGCCTGGCACATTCCACTGTATAAATAACTAGGGAGAGTTGGTGGACGAGGGGGGCGGTACAGAGAGACATTTTAAAAGAGGGAGAGAGAGAGAGAGGACGGGTTCAGGCATTATCATTGAGTGATGGGACAGCTGTAGACTACGCACATGGCAAAGCAGTAGAGAGCTGAATCAAACTGAAGGTTAAAATGGAGAGTCAAAGGAAAACTTCTGAGCCAAGATCTTATTTTCAAACCTCATTTGAAGGTTTGAAGAAAGTTGATAGGATTGTGACTAATACTGAGGAGCTACCATAGCTTCTGATATCCAGTATCTGCATCACCTATGTCGCATTAAATCACACAATCTATCTAGTCTAAGATCATTTTGAGTGTACCACAACACAAAACAGAAGCATATGGATTACTGCTTATATAATCCTCACTGCCTGACTATTAATGCTATCAGTGCTCTAAACTGACTAAACACTGATCTTACCTGAAACAGAACTAAGGGAATCTAGGTGCCTGTTCTATTGCCTTTACATGAAACCACTTTTTTTTGTAATTCCACTTGCGTCTTACTTCTCTTTTGTACTGTATTTCCAAATATCACGGCTCCCCTGATGTGATGCATGCAATACATTATAGAGGTGACGCAGTGATGGAACTGTGAAAACTGAACACAACATATCAATTCTGCCATAAAATATATGAAGTGGACATCTATGAAGTGAATATAGTCTCAATAAGATTTGTAAATGTGTATCACATGATTTGTAACTGAAAACCAAGATTTGTAATTTAAAAAACATGATTTGTAATAAATATGTATATTTTACTTACAGATTTTTAAGTAAAATATAGTTGTATCAAGCCCAAAATCTATGCTGACCAATTAATGAAAGAAACTGGTATAATTACTGTATTTATAATGTAGGCTTTTTAATCTTCATTTTCTAATCTGTAATTGTTTTGCAAGTCAGTCCTACTGTTTTATATTAAGTTGAAAACAAGAATCATACCAAAACCGAGACTCAAGCATGTTTTGTCATCAGCAGCTTTTTGTAAACCAGACAGGCGGGTCCTGTCGTTATGCAATGTACTCACATTGGATGGTGCAGCTTTTATGTGGTGTACTCTGTCCAAGCATCCAATATTTATATAGTAAAGGAAATGTAATACTCTGTGGTTTCTTGCTGCCCACACTTAAAGGAATCCTTGTCATCACATTGTCCAGTCTGCAGCCATCACCACTCTTTTAGTACCCAATTTTTGTCCTAAGTTTGCACAAAGCATCGTGATGCTTGAAATGAGCAGGGATCATTATGTAAGCACCCAGCCCTTTATTCTGCATTGTCAGAGAATGCCACCATTTTGCCATAACTTTACTCATCTGAACTCAACTGATTGAGCTGTGTTCAGCAGTGATGAGTCTTGACATCTTTGTGCATATAAATGCATGCCACATACAGTCTGCGCTCTCAGCAGGAAGAGTGAGTTTCCACTACACACTCATGCCGAGCGCTGCAGAACAATGACAAAGCACTTGGGCTGATATATGAAGGGTGTATTTGTGGAGCTGGTAGTGTCATTTTTCAAAGCAGCTGAGGTGGTCAAAGCACTCAAGTGAGTTGAATTTAGATTAGTGCTGGAGATCACAAGATGATAAAAAAGGGTTTTGTTGAAAGTTTTTTTTTGTTTAACAGAGAAGAGCTGCATTGGCCTTCTGAGCATCCTTGGCTAGACATTGAGGAAGCTGAGTGTAATATACTCTCAAAAGCTTGCTTTGGCCAAATTTGTCAAAGAGTGATATTTAAAGAATGATTCATTTTCAGTGTCCCTGCATGCCCATGGTGGAAATCTAACCAACTTTCTATTTATATGCTAATCTAAACAGCGTTGACCACAATTCCATATTAAATACACAAAAAAAACCCATTTTAAAACGATGTTTTCAAATTTGGATCTACAAGAGCATAACACATAAAAAGCATTTAGATAATGGAATTTCCAGAACTTGGAAAATAAATATGATTTCACTGAGTGTCAGTGTTAATAAATAAATTATCCAAGGCCTACTCTGTGTCACCTATAAAAGACAAACTTCCATCCCTTCAGAAAAACAGCAGAAATGTAGTTTTGCATCTTTGCAACACCCATCTTTCTATCCTCTCTGCACAATATAAGGACAAACTGATTATCCAAATGGATGACTCCTTTTGGATATCTGTAACAACACACGATATATAATATTTGAACTAATGCAATAATTCAATTTGTTTGGTATATGGCAATTTGGCAAACCTTATATGACACAAGTTATTCAAAATAGTTCTTGTTGACACTGATGTACAGTACCAGTTTATTCCTATGCTTATTGCTTCTGTGCCCCTTTAAAGATGCTTTGGGAAACAGTTGTGGGAAAACCAAACTGAGCATTAGGCATTAGCAGCAACCTATTTCTATCTTTATGTGTCTTGGGAAATTAATCAATTAAATTCTATATTTTCTAATACTTCAAATTATTCAAGATTACTCTCATTGTATGCTTTGCTATATGTAGCAAAGAAATATTTGAATGGTATTAAATATAAAACAAAAAACAAAGCGCAATACACATTTTATAGAGCAAAAGACAGTCTTTGTGTTTGTATCTAAAAACAATGTATTTGTGTACATGTGTGTAAATATACGTATGTGTGTATTTATGGCCCTTTTCTTTTTGCATTTTGTCTCCTCTCTTTTCTTTCTCTTTGGAGCAAAGAAATTAAACTAGATTCTTTCATTATTTGTAGCATGACTTATACCCAAATGTTTTTTCAAATAAATGGGGAAAGCTACTGATCGGCCTTGCCTGGCCAAGTATCAGATAATGACAGAAACCATTTAGCCCCATCACTACCTAAACGAACACTGAAAAGACAACGATGGCATTTACATCCAAACAGCATCTACAGCAGTAGCTTGTGTCCTGGTTCAGATATTAGTCAGCATCATCACTTCATGTTCCAGCAAATGGTACAGGAAGCGAGACAGGCTTCATTTATGTTTTATAGTTAGTTCTTGCTACTCAGGGGGCTGGGCCTTTTGGATGACTGTGGCATGCTGGGTCATTTTCATGGACGGTACTGCAATAAATGATTTTGTAGTTAAAACCTCATTTATACTACTGATACGCAATGCATTAGATGACTGAATTATGTTGTGGCATCAGACAGATGGCTATTATCATAAAGGGGTTGCTTGGAGGAACTGTGGGTTTTGTAGTCCAATCTATTTAAGGCTCCTTGCAAAGTTTTTTTCTCAAATAGTTCAGGTTTCTGAATACTTTGAGTATAATGTTATGCTTTTCTACGGAAGCCGAGCTTGTAATTTTTTCTTTTAATTCCATTATCTCGAGATAACAAAGCTTGTTTTCTCGTGATAACGGGTTCATTTATTTCGTAGTCTTCTCCTTAAATAACAAGGACTAATCTGAATGTTATCTCTAACAGAAAGACTAGACCTTGATTGAAGTAGAGTCTGATGCCATGATCAATAATGGATACTCCTTGATCTGACATTTTCAGCTTAAATCAGTTGCTACAGTTGTCAAGACGACATCTATACAAGCTGGCATGGCACTCCTGATCTGTTAAAGTAGGCTAAGAAGAGGAAATGACCTTTTGTTTTCTCGTGATAGTGGGTTGATTATCTCGTTATGTCGAGATAACAGCTTGTTTTCTTAATTCGTGATCTCAAGATAACAGCATTAAAAATTGCAAGCACAGCCGTTCTCGGCTTCCGTAGAATGCTGAAAAAACAATCTAGAAACAACTAAATCGTCTCTATTAGAAGACCAGTCTAGATACTAGAAGAGTGAAGTTTTAAATATATTCATTAGTATTACCTTCACCCAGATCCAAGACAGCGAGTACAGCGCTGCTCCGTGCCTCTCCCAGGTGATTGTTGGCGATGCAGGTGTAGAGGCCAGCATCACTGGGTTTGCAATCCCTAATCCAGAGCCCTCCGTACTCTTGGTTCTCCATGTTGAGGAGGTCATCATTATGGTACCAGTACAATGAGGGCTGGGGGTCTCCAGCCACAGTCACCTTGAGACGGATGTCGCAGCCTGTCCCCACAGCAGCGTTCCTCATTTTGCGTACAAAAACCGGTGGAGTTGGGATGGGATGACCGGGCCCTCGAGGTTCTGGAATAGCTTGCTCCGGGCTCGCTTTGGACCGCTTTGGGGGGATGATGGGGCTCGGGGGTGCCACTGCTTCATCTGCCCCTTTTTTCAGGGTCATTTGTACCTCAGCTTTTCTCATGGTTGAACTGATTTGCTAGCTCCTATGATGGATTCTGTAACTGTGTATGAGTATCGTACTGCTACAACACTGACCGAGCCCTCTCGCAGTATTCTAAACCGAAATCCAGTGAGGGCATTAGAATGTACTGCTGTATTACAGTTAACAAGGTTCTCACATTTTTGATTTTAAGAGAGTCTATAACTTTCTTTTACTTGAAAAGCCATATTAAAATATTTAGAAATGTATCCATGGATAAATTCTCCTCAAACCGCTGTTCTCTGACCTCACTTGTTGTCCAGAGAAGAAAAAGAAATAGTTGATTACCAGTAATTAAGCAGACAGAGATAGCTGCCACTCTTCTGGCCAGAGGTATTTTTAGGGCAGGACCCACTGGATCATGTTGCATTAACAGCTCCCCTGACTTGTCTTGGAAATGACGGCCCTGCTTTTCCTCCTCCTTTTCCTGATGTTCTCTGGCTGTTCAGCCTCTTGTAACCATTTCCCAGTAGGGTGTAACTTCTCTTCAGAACAAGGTGTGTGAATCTTCAATGAGTTTACCTCTTTAGTCGCAGCAGCCTTGAGATCTGCTCTTGCTCGGCTTCTGTTTGAATGCAAGCACCAAGTCCTGTCCAGCAAGTTGCACAGTAACCCCCCCCCCCCCTTGCCCCATGAGCTAAACCACCCCACTCATCATCTCCCCCTACCTCTGCCAGTCAGTCCGAAGGGGGAAATGACAGTCACAGCCCAGCCAGCCTTGCAATGACAGCTGCACGGTAAGCCGTCTGCCCACTCACTGCTAGGCTCCCGCCCCCTTGTCATTTTTAGCCAACCTGAGGTCAGTAGAACATGCGAGATGGTGCAACACTTGGCACAGAGCAGGGGGGTGGTCAGTATGGGACAGATATTTAATTTGTAGGTCAAATGTAGAGGCTGACGTAGGCCACCCAAATGTGTTGAGGTGGTCAAATATTGTGAAAAAGAAAATATTATCAATGTATTAACACTGCGAGCTGGCAGCTTTGGGCTGATAAGAGATATTTTAAGTATCTTCTACATTTACTGACAAAGTTGAGGCAGTATCATAGACTGCATACAGGAAGTACATTGGGCAGATTTTCAAAAGTTGGAGTACTTACATCCACTGATAATTGGTGCTTAGGTAGTAAAACACCTGAAACACAAATACAATTGAAAACTAGGTTAGCAATGGTTATGCTTTCCTACTGTTAGTGTCTTAATAAATGCATATACTGCAGCTCACAACAATTTTAAATCAAATTTACTGCTAACTTTGCTTATCGCTATGCATATTACTCTACTGCTGACATATTGCTATAATATAACAACACGTTATCAATGAGAAGTCAAATCACCTGTGGTAGCTCAACAGTAACCTTACTTAAGTAAAAGTGTGTAAATATTATCAGCAACATTCTGCAGTAAAATGGTCATCATCAAATGTTTTACTAGGCTATCTATGATATTTCTGGACTAATATTACTGCTGCATTTATGTGTATGTTGCATTTTACTGCTGTAGATGTTTATGGTTGTGCTAATATTTACTTTAAATTCTGTTGGGTAGCTTAATCTACAGCAGTGCATCATATGCTATAAAATCATCATATGTTTCTGTCCTGTGAGAACCACGTATCTCTAAAAAGCCACATTTGGAGATACATGGTTTTCATTAGACATGAAGGGGATGGAAAATTGTAATCTGAAAAGTAACTAAAGCTGTCAGACAAATATAGTGGAGTAAAATGTACAATATTTGACTCTGAGATGTAGAAGAGAAGTAGGTCTATAAACACGCAAGTAAAGTACAAGTACAGTACTTGACTGAGTAAATGTAGCCTACTTAGTTGCACCAGTTCCAATGCTGACTGCTTGCATGCTATATGCTAGCTGTAACAACACCTTCTCAACTAATTAGCTAGGTAGCTAGCTTAAGTAAAGTTCAACATGAAAGACCCGAATGAAGCGCTTTAATCTTGTAAAATAAGACTCACCTTGTGAGAAAAGCAGGGAACTTGAAATTGGTCAAGCTGTCAAAAGACTTCCACAAGCAGAAAATCCAGTCAAACACCATAAACTAGCCTATACATGTTAGTTTAGCAAGAGTGAAATTGCGTTTTCATATTTGGAAATTCTTTCTACCATAAAAATAGTCTTTATAAAAGGGTTTGGAACAAAGTCTATATATTATCCATAGTAACTGGGACAGGTTTTGTTGAAAGACATACTGTTGAATTTCTTGTGGTATGCTTGTATGGAAATACATTTTTCTAGTTTATAGAAAATACAAATAAACAGTTGATGGTACTTCAAAGTTCCTTAATATTATTTCACCTTGTAAGCTATTAACAAAAAGGTGCATGCTGGACAGATTGTAAGTGAAGAGCACCAAGGAGACAGTGGCAAAGAAAAACTCCCTTTTAACAGGCAGAAACCTTGAGCAGAACCAGAACCAGGCTCTGGTTGGGCGGTCATCTGCCTCGACTGGTTGGGTTGTCTATTGTTGTTGTAATGCAACATACAACAAGCACATTAACTTTGCTAACTCAACCTGACTAATGTTAGCTTTGCTTGTGTGGGACGCATTAAACCTGAATCAACCTCTGTGGAAGGACTAACTTAATGTAGTAATAAGCAAACTATTTTTTCTTCTTCTTCTGCTTTTCTTTTTATAAGAAATGGTGCTTGTCAGCTGCACTTCCCAGAGATCATTTTGTAATCACACCGTACTTTTTTAAAGGGATTTTTTTTTTTTTTCAGAGGCAGAACATCTCACCTCTCTGACCTCCAATGACTGCTGATAATAGAAGTCTATTATTTCAAGCTACTGTGGCTGTAAATGGATTAGTTACAGGGAAGACTCATAATCTATCAGCTGTTTATGTCAAATGTAAAAGCTTTGGTGACATATGAGGTGTTATATTAATCAGAAACAGAGAGCAGTTTACATGTTTATAGAAAACTTTATTGCTATACAGACAGTGCAAATTGTTTGGCATGTGAATGACTACCTGCTGTCTTCAGGTAAATATACATACAACTCAAACAGTCTCTCTTACAAAAATGTGAATATATTACTATTAAAAAAACGTATATGGAGTTATACAGTGCTGTACAGGATAGCTTTATGTTTTTGCTGCAATCAATGCAGTACACCTTGCGCTGTAAAGTACAATTCTCTTTCAAAGGACAGTGATATTTGTGTGAAAAAATGAATCATAGAAAATCTTTTTGATAATTCACATGCATATGCTACACTTTATTCTAAGCCAGATATTTCACCATCTAACACTGAATTGTTCTAACTCAAAGGTCCAATTCCAGCTTTTTTTCACAGAACTTTCAGCTGCATCTCAAGGTATTCATCAGCAGATGTTTTGTCTTGGTGTTGTGACGCAGTACTATTGTGTTGAAATACAGTCACACTTGACAAATATGTTTTCCACAGTTTCCTCAGAACTTGAAGCGACTGAAGAAAGATAGGGGATTTAAATGGGTAACCACAAAAAACATGATGTTGATGTTTGCAGCTTAACTTTTAGCAACATGTCCCTGCTAGTGTACACTGGATTGAAACCAAAACCAAGTTAAACAAGATGAAAACAAAAAAAGAACAAAGCTTTAAAAAATATTTACAAATTTGGTGAGGTGTTCTGGGCAACTCAAAGCAAATTATAGAATGTTTTTTCTTAAATAATTGATTTTGAAAAGTCAATCAAATGTGAGCACCGATAAAAAAGCATCAAAACTAGTACTTTGCGGTCCAGTACTTGAGATTGTGCAGTAAATACACTGATGTGATCAATTTATCCGAATAGTTCAGAGTGTCTCTTTGGTGTTCTCACATGAATGTGGATGTGATTTCTGATGACACTGAAGACCTGCTGCTTCTTGACACTGATGTTCTCTCCAGGATGCCCATCTTCCTCAAGATCTGAGACAGCCTCTTCCTGAACTTCTCTCCTACAAAAGCATACACCACTGGGTTGACACAGCTGTGGAGCAGGCCCAGACTCTGGGTGGCAAACATGGTCCGATCCACTGCCATCCTTGCCGGGCACTGGTACGGCACTATCTTGGTCCTGAAAAATGTGTCTGCCATCACTGCGATGTGGTACGGTGTCCAGCAAAGCAGGAAGGCAACAACCACAGTCACAATCACTCTCATGGCTCGTTGCCGCTGAAACCCCCCACGGATGTTAAGGAGGCGCCGGATGGTTACTCCATAACAGGGCAGCATGATGGCCAAGGGGATAAAAAACCCCAAAGTGTGGCGAAGGATTCTGGTGGCCAGCCTCCACTCGTCGGCTCTACTGGGAACATATGCATCAGTGCACACTGTCTGATTGAAGTTTTGAGAATGTAGAGAAGAACTGAAAAGCCCTGGGAGAGACAGAAACGCTCCAACAGCCCAGACAGCAGCACAAACTCCCCAGCTGAATAGCTGTCGGTTAGCCCTGCGTGCCTCCATAGCTCGCACAATCACCATGTAACGGTCCATGCTAATGCAAGTAAGGAAGAGAATGCTAGAGTAGAAGCTTAGCTCTTGGAAGATGGTGACAATTTTGCACATGGCGTCTCCAAACACCCAACCCAGGGTAACAGAGGTGGCCCAGAATGGGAGCGTAATGGCCAGCAGGAGGTCGGCAACAGTCAGGTGGAGGAGGTAGAGGTCAGAGGGAGGCAGCGACTGCTTGTTGAGGCCAATCACCACTGCCACTACCAGGTTCCCAGGAATGGCCAGCAGAAAGATGAGGACATAAAAGGCACTGACAGCAACCATCACTGCATCTGGCATGGAGAAGTGGTTGCATGGCTGCGTTTCAGGGTTTACGATGAACTCTGTGTCATTGTAACTAAAGTTGAGTGCATCATATATATCGCCAAAGTCGCCTAAGATTAAAGAAGATATGTTTGGATCTGAGGATAGCAATTGAAATAAAACTTCAGTCACACATGCGGAAATACATGCTATTATAAACATGTTAACGTACAGTAAGTCTAATGAAAATACAAAAGGCTTTTTAACAGATCAGACTGGCTACATGCAGCAGGCTTTAAGATTGTCACAGCACATCTACAGCAAAGCACAAACTGTACAAATATATTTTGGGGAAGTGTTGTTAACATATCCTGTAATAAATAGCATGAAACAATTTTTTACTGTTTTCAAAGAAACGGGAATTAAAAGGAATAATGAGGCAGCCTACATTTGTTTACATTTTATACAGAATTTCCATCAGGATATTGAATTGTAAATGACTATTACATATTTACCTCACTGAAATATGTAATAGTATGTATAAAATGTAAACAAATGTAGGCTGCCTCATTATTCCTTTAAGGAATAATTAATTAACAATAATTAATTATAATAATAATAATTAAGGGCCACAAATAGTCAAACTGCCTGCTTGCTATGAATACATGTATTAATTAAATATCTATCAATATAAGTAAGCTGTTTTATATATAAGCTGTTATTCTAAAGATGAAAATACTCACTAGTCATTGTGGTGTCTTCTTTGTGGGAGGCACTGAGTAAGTGACAGAGACAAGGAAACAAACAGTGTATTTCTCTACACCCCTCCCATCAGCCTAGCCATGAGCCCATATACATTTTCCTGTTTCTGCCTCATATACACAGATTTGGATTTGCTCAAGAAATATTACTTATTTACACAGGCGTACATTTAGATTTCCAGTCTCATTTTTGTACCAACTTCTGTTAATCTTGTACTTTTTCCATATTTAATTTTTTTTTAAACTCTCCGCTATTGTTTTCAGCTTATGCCAAGAATCTGTTTATACACCAGTATTGACTATTTTCACAAGTCATTGTTTGGTTATTCCTAAACCACAGTGAATCATCGGTGTCATGAGATGTGCTGTCACACTAGGTGCAAAGCCGAAAGAGAAAGCATCAGTTCATGCAATGTTTATGAATTAAAAATACCAGTGCTGCTGCTGCTGATGAGAGGAAGTTCCCGACTCATGACATGCATCTGTGTTGACACATGAGCAACTAGCATACCGTTTCCTGCCACACTTCTCATGTGTTTCAACTTCTAGTGTCACAAGTACTGCACTTTGGTCACAAGTGGAACTACACAAACATGTTTTGAACATATGGGTAAGAGGCAGGGTGGGAAATTCATTTTGAACATGTACCAGCCACTGACCGATAAATGTTCAAATTCACCAGTCACTCAATAGTAAATCATTATTTTGTGTCTCAGATCTACCTTTCATACTTTTATATTTTACCAGCATTTGGCTGATGCTAATTTCCCCCCCAGGGAGCCCTGTGGGATTGTGGGAAAAAAAGGGCCACTAAACATTAGTACTGGGTTTTTGTGAGCTTTTTCTACAGCCCTATTCCAGTCTTACATTTCATGTAGCTACTGTGGTACACAAAACAATATGACAGATGTTTTTGTTAATATTCCATCCTACTCGGCCACTTTTTTCTCTTATTTGAAAGAAAAAATCCTTTTTATGCTCAAAAACACAGAGCTGTTATTTAGCATAAACAGACACCATTGTGTTATTTGAAATGTGTCACATCTAAACTAATCTCATTTGAATAGCTGCCACTCTACCAGTGTGGACAACACTAAACAAGAATTAAGTGCAAGTGCATCAAAAGTGAAATGGGGGTCACATCAACACCCAGAGGTCATAGTGTTTAGGTGCTTGGTGCAACAAAGGATATGAAGAAACACAGCGTTTCATTGTATGCAATGCATTGCTACAAGATGGACTACTTAATGCAAAAGCCTTCAGGGTTGTAGAAGTATAAATGGGTTTTCATTCCACTGTGAAAAAGAAAGTAAAAATAAAAAATAAAATAAAATAAAAATTGTTTCTCCACAAAAAAAAAAAAAAAAAAAAAAAAAAAAAAAAAAAAAATTTTTACCCAAAAAAAAAAAAAAAAAAAAAAAAAAAAAAAAAAGTGCACAACCCACTGCTCAGGTATAGCACATATTTTGGAGCATACCAAATGTTTTTTTTTTTTTTTTTGGAGGCACTAGATGGAGCTGCAAAATTAAAACATCTTATGAAATTTGATGGGAGGGTTATTTTAAATTTGTTTGTGAAAGCAGTGTCAATTTAAACCATGGCACGTCCCTTCCAGACCCCTTTATACAGCTCTTGTATAAACGTTGATACCTGTGACAAACTGTGTACATCTCCAGAAAAGGTTTGCCAAAAATAAATAAAAATTGTAACGGTCACAATTTGTTCTAGCTATACTACAATACAAAGTCGTTTTAAACCTTTAAGTGCAGTGTGACCAACTTGACATACATTTTATTGACATTAACAGTAACTTGTGTTCAACTGTCAGACTACAAAAAAACCAAATGTGGCAGCAGAATTACTGTAAAATTTATTCGGTGAACCGTTTCGCCAGTATTTAAGTGGTCCCACCTTGATCAAGGTACAATTGATGGCAAACAAGAAAAACATGTCCTATGAAAAAAAAACAGTTTCATTTCACTCTACCCACCCATCATTAAAAATTCAAAACTAACACCTTTCCTGTCACAGAGTCACTTCGGAGAAAGTTTGGTTAAGAGAGAGAGAAGATCCTTCGAAGAACGTCACTTTGTGCATTCAGTCCAATAACTCACTTCCACCAACTTAAGGCCTTTTCCACTAAAAAGCAGAAACTGATTTCCTGATTTAAATGACCGGCAACCTTGCCCCAACATAAATTAAGAGAAGAAAGTGCATCAAGTGTTCAAGTGGGGTGTATAGTTTGAAAGAACATAACAGGGAACGGGGGTAGAACATTGAATGGGGGAGGCAACACTGGCACAGAACTGGCAATTTGGAGGATGAGGGTGTAGACTAAGAAGGCTGACCACAACTCAACCACCAAGGCGTGACTCTATAAGAAGTCCTGCTAGTGCATCAAGTGGTAGATCACAATCGCACTGTGCTGCTTATGGAGGGCACTACACATGACAAACACCACATTTGGCTATGTTAGCCTGTATAAAAATGATGCAAGTAGTCCCTTATTTAATTAAGTATTTTGAAAGCCAAGATAGGCTGTGGTGGGGAAGTGGCAGAAATCTTTAAAAAAAAAAAAAAAAAATAAAGAAAAACAAAAGGGGGGGGGGGTTGCCATCATTTTCCACATGATCCCCCCAACCCCAATTTCATCTTTTGGCACGCCGTGGGTCCCTGCCGTTGCTAATGGTAACTGAAGACTTTGCGGCTGTTGGGGGTCCTGGAACAGTAACTGGAGGCGCTCCGTTGCCAGGCGACCGACCATTGGGTCGCCCAATGCTCCCGAACGCAGTGTCACGGGGTGGACCGGGTGGTGGATTGTTGTTGGAAAATGGTGGCATGGCACCATTACCTGTGGGTTGAGAAATACAAGTAAGGCCCCACAGAAAAGAAAAAAGGCATCTTAAAACATTTCATCCTTCATAGACCTTTTTCCACAGAAGACATAATAAAATACTGATGGCTAAAATCCATTTAGCTGCTTTGGTTTCAGGGTCCTGGTACTGTACATGCTGGCTGAGCGGGACACTTTAAAAGAACAGAGCCATTGTTAATGTTATTAGTAATACCTGTGCTTTTCTTACTATGGCCAGTCAAAATGTCTGCTATGAAAAAGACCTACCTACATTAAGAATGTTCACTTGATTTAATCAAATTTCTTGAAAAAAAAAAAGAAAAAAGAAAAAAAAAGTTCACTTTTTAAATTGTTTACTTCTGTAGTACTGACACACTACACCAACCCTCTACAGTCAGTCAGTACTTACACCACCAATGTGTACCATTCGACAGAACATGCACAACTCTGAGTGTAATTGGTAGAGCAGTGGTTATTTGCATAAAAGCAAAATATACTGACCTGGTGGGGCAGGTGTACCTGAATTCTGATTGGGCGGAGAGTTTCCCCTCTGATTCTGGTCTGGTTTACTCTGTTAGTGGAAGAGAATGCCACCTTAAACTCTACCACCATTGGACTGAGGACTTACTATTCAATACACAAAGTTACCCGATTCAAATTCTAATATAGGCCATCAATCAGGGGTATGTTTAAAAGGAAGGGACTTTATTTTGAATGATTTTCTTTTTGCGGAACATTCTGCTCCTATGGACACCTGAGCAGCGATTGCAGTTAATGACAAGTTGGGAGTGGGTGCATGGCTACTCACAGACTTGTTTTGCTGGTTCGGTTGGGCTAGTAGCTCTGGGTTTGGTTCACTGAAGTTGGGCACTTCTGAATACACCATGCAAAACCTGTGGAGACAAAACCCATGTTTCAACATGACATTCAAAACATCAGAAATTATGTGCTTGGTTGGAATGAAAGTTTAATCATCATCTGACTGGTAGGCATCAGTTGTTTTTTTTTTTTTTTTTTTTAAATTTAGATTTGAAATCTTTCAAACATTTAAACTTTATTTTCTACAGGAGGCTGCTCACTGGACAGTAAAAGCCACAGTGAGACTAGTGTAAATGTGATGTATTGGGATTAAATGTTATGTATGTAAAATGTTGAGAGAAAATATATACACCTGACAATTTGAATCTGTTTTCATGATAGAATAAAGTTGTGTTTTAATGTTCTCCTAATGTTTTAAAAGCAACATGTTACTGACAAATTTCGCAAAATACCTTGAGCTTGTATGATGCTTGAGAACTTTACTGGATTATATATAGGCTTGTGGCCGGCTACTCACTCTCCAATCTTCTGCAGATCCCCTCCTCTTCCAGTGTATAGGGTCAGGCAGCCTTTCCATATGGATGCATAGCTAACACAGAATTTGCAAGTTAAACTTATGAAAACAAAAGATTATTTCTCCTAGGATTTAAGAGAAATTAAGGGTAAATAACCACCAGTCAAATGCAAGTATTTGTGTGTGCACTGATCTGTCAATAAATAGTACAAATTCTAAACAAACTGAGCAAGTACTGTTCATGTCATCAGTTTCCAAACATGGGAACGATCATACCCTCTGGTCAGCTTGATGATGTCCCCTGGCTGAATAAGGCTGCCAAGTTCGTCCCAAACAGAGATAGCAATGCTCCCACTCTTGTCTGCCACCTTGCACGAGCGCACCTCATGACCATCTTTCGTTTTGGTTACTCGCCCTAATAGAACAAAGCAAGTATAACAAGGGTAAAACACGTCTAACCAGGATGATAGTAACAATGTGTGTATGGAAATGTCATGA
Source organism: Maccullochella peelii (assembly GCA_002120245.1). NCBI lineage: Eukaryota > Metazoa > Chordata > Actinopteri > Centrarchiformes > Percichthyidae > Maccullochella > Maccullochella peelii. Next base: position 230,237 of record LKNJ01000174.1, on the reverse strand, counting down.
GTTCATTAAAACCTCCCTGTGGACGGGAAATTTTACTGTAAGTAATAACGTTACCGCTGGCCCCTGTAAGAAAAAAAAAAGACGAGTTGATGGTATGGGGGAGAGACGCTGTAACGTTAGTGTCACGGTCCAACTACTTACCTATTTCCAATACGATGAATACGATATTCAAATTTTTCGACCCAGGCTTCACATCCTTTATCAAAAACAAGGCCTCGTTTGTGGGGGTTGCCATTGTTAGTCTGGAAGTAAAATAACCACTATCCGTCCCTTCCTGCCACTCAGTGCTGGCTATCGTTACTCTGTAGCTACAACGTTAGCTTTAGCTAAGCGAAGTAATTAGCCTGTTAGCCAAATGCTAACAAACCCTACTTAAAACACTATCGTAATTGTTTATAGAAAGTGCCAGCGTCTTAGTTGACTACATTCAAGTCAAATGCCATAAATACTGTTATACTGGATGAGGGAGCCGACAGACAACAGTTAACTAGCCTCTTCAAAACAGCAAACACTAGCAGGTTGACTAAATTTGCTAAGGAACACTTCGCTAAACGTTAGCTAGCTCCTTCTTTTCATTTCAGGATATGAAAATAGGTGCACCTTTCTTTTCACGATTATCGCCATAATGGCAGCTTCATTCTTCACATAACGTAAATTATCGTGAAACACGTACTAATGTCGCTAATAAGCCCTGAACGATTTAACAACGCGGTAGGCCTAAATGTCGAAATTAGAGAAAATAGTAATAGGCTGACAAATTCAGAATCGCGAGTCAAATCTGAGATGTTTCTGTTTTAACAAAGACCGCCCCACTGGCTGCAAATTACACCAGCACTTGAGAAATTGTCCGAGAGAAACTATTTTGAGAGAACAGTTACCTCCCTCTACCATTGAGACAACTCCAGGTTAACGTTAATATTTTCAAATCGACCGCATTTCCTTTGTGCGCCTCTTTTGAGTAAGAGGAACTATTAGCTTTGCTAGCGCGCAGTCTGGCCAAATGCTTTGCTATACGACTGGTGTGTCTATATCTGTGGCCCCTATAACGTTGCAGTTGTTCGAAAAGCCTTGTGTTAAGTGTCCTGGTTATTCATGCCTAAACAATACTAAATCCCAAAACGCTATTTCAAATCTGCACAAGCTGTTCACGACACTCCCCTGCTTCAACAATGACACTAAGTAAACGAGTACTGCCGGTCATTTTTATCTGTCATGGTCACTTCCATTATCCTACATAAGGAAGGGGTATAAACATAGAAACTTCTTTTGTGTGCTCTTATACCATCGAGTCGTCAGATACTGACAATTATCAGGTTTCTGTTTGTACATGCATTGCAGTCCCAAATATAAGCAGACAATGTGCTGACTTGTTTACAGAAAAGAAAGAAAGTAGTTGGTTTGTACCAAATTAATTCCATTCGCAAACAACGCGAGAATAAGATAACATGAGTGAGGACAGTGACAATGATGACACTAACGATGGTGATTTGTTTTACATGAAGCCACATTATTCATGAATTTTATGTCATCACGGTTAATTGTTACTTTTATTATTAAAACATGTATTCCCATTTGACCACAGACGTACTTACTTACAGTGGTTGGCGAAACGCAAAATGCACCCAAATAAAAAGTATACAGCAGTTATTCACATGTGTAAAACACGTCACAGCATTATATTCATATAAATTCGTTGCGTTTGGTTTGCTGCGTTTGTAAATATGTGTGGGAACTAAGCAAAAGGTATAACGTCACGAACAGGATTCGAACCTGTGCGGGGAAACCCCATTGGATTTCGAGTCCAACGCCTTAACCTCTCGGCCACCGTGACTACACAAAGTATATACTCTATCAAGACACAATTTAATGATATAAAATCACAGTTATGTATATAATCACATAGTTCAGAAAATGGAACAAGCAAATATTGGCGGTTTTTGGCTTGCTAATTATAGTTGTGCCATCGATAACGACAATAGTCTTCAGAGATAATGCAGTGGAAGAATTACAGGGTGTTGGCGTGATTTCGGACATAAGAGGGAGACAAACACCATCAAAACACTTCGGCTCACCCACGGCTCACCCACCCTCCCAGGCAGCATGTAGGTTACCGAAACAGTTTTATTGTCGTGTCTGGATGTGGAACAAATGTTCTTTCTCTCGCTGCTATACGTATGTTGACATTAACTTAGGCTAACTCTGTTTTAAATCCAGCATGTTCTTTACTTGGAGATGATTTTCTTGAATAGTTTTGCATGTGTTTATTTACAACATATTTGAAGACAGTTCCAATTCTAAAAAAGGACCGGTTCACCCACAGTACAAAAAATATAAATGACCACAAACAAAATTTCATTGTTATAAAATCTTTATTGATGTATACAATACTAACATTTGAAAGGAAATACCTGTATGTTTACAAGATGCTTGAAACAAGTGTCAGGAGGAGTACATTTAAACACGCAAGTGGCAGGGAATCTTCTGCTGTGAAGGAAACTTCTTTGGTTTAAGTGGTTAACTAAATGAACAGGAAGAAGTTTGTACGAAAAATTTGATGTTAAACACGATATCACTACATGACAACAGTGAAGATATCTGGTGCTAACAAAAAACAGTTCCTCACATATGATCCAAATTAAACCGTCTGATTTCAAGACAAATAAAAACAGACATTTACACACACATATACAAATCTAGATATTACATTTTTAACATTAGCAGACAGAGATATCACCAAAGTAACACATTTGCATGAATAGCAGAAAATACCTCAAAGCCAGTGTCATTTTAACCTCTACAGTACACAGTGTACACATAAGCCTAGCGTTCGATCCCTTTTCAGTAAAATGATTTATACAAAGATGAATTAAAAAGAAAAATGACTAAGGACATTTGATAAACACAGGTAACAAGTTGTTTGAAATCATTTGTCTAATTATTTATTTTCTCCTTACAGATCCCATTAAGCAAACTGGAAGGTTAATTTGTGTAACTCACAAAGCACTTAAAAGGCTTAACAGGCAACTGCTTCTGAAAATATTTCACATGCACTGCTTTTCTCCTGTGTTTACCAGACCTCAATAAAGTATGATAATAAAGTATGACAGTGATTTTCTTGCATAGTTAAAATACGGAATCAACATATTTGGGGCACCATATTTTACAGAATCCATTGCTCTGTCTCAACTAGAAGAAGTATAATGGATGTAGTGGGGTATAGGTGATGGGTGATCCTGCAGTGCCAGATATTGGTATGAATGCCCCCTATAATGTATTTCAGTTCCCATGGTCTAATGCATTTCAACTTTCTGCATATATGCCTAACCCCAAGGCAACTTTATCATCCTTTCCAACAACTGAAGTCCTTTCCCACAATTCCCAACACCCACACTTGTCCCCCTTCCACTCATGCCCAGGAGCCTCAACAGGGGCAGAACACCTGTGGCTCCAGAGAGCCTTTTCCTCGCTGTCTCAACAAGGAGGCCAAGAGCATGACAAATGGGCTGAGCAGGAGTCATCCGTCAAAGCTAGGAATGCTGTCCTCTGCCTTTATCCACTTCTGTGACCTCTCTAGTATCTAGATCCTTGGCACCTGGTATTACTTGCTAAATTATTTTTAGGGAGTCATGGCATTAGACATCTGTAACTAAGACTGGTAAAGCACTAACAATGTGCATCAAGAGGAAGGTAACTTCATAGAACCTTTCAGGCATGACTTCCAAATGTAAAGTTGATTGTGAATGATTGTGATGACTGTATTTGCACCAACTTCAAACTTAAAGTTTTTATGTAGTTGGTATCAAACCTTGACTACACCCCATAAAGTGATAACTGCAAGGAATTCCTCAGAAGAGAAAAAAAACAAACTTCAAGCATGTTTTACTATCACTCTTATCTACAAAAACATAGGAATCCATCCCCTCAGGAGTGCAATTACCCATACCAGTTTGTGTAAGGTAAAGGCACTGTGGGAGTATTTGTGTGCATGTATGGAGGAGGGGGTTTAGTGATGGTGTACTGGCAAATGTATAAGATATGTCTTAAACATATGAAACTGAGTAAACATTTCACCATGCTATGGATGTTATGGATGTCTGAAAGAAAAAGACGATTTACAAACACCCAAGTATCATATAGTAACTCAAAAAAATGTCACAGATACAACATAACTGTATAAAGCATACAAAAAAGTTTTCATGTAAATACCTAGAGAGTAGTGTGCCTCACATAGAAAAAAACAACAGAATTCCTGTACATAAACATACAAAGTTGCCCTGCAGAAAAGACAAAGGGCTGTAAAAGGGACATTTAGTGTGTCAGTATTAAAACTGCAGGGTTCTTTGTGTCGCTAATGTCTCGCCTTCTGAGTAGCTTCTATCCTGCAAAAATGTCCTTCATTTGCATCAGTGTGATTGAGCACAAACATGTTAACTGGTATTTGCAAATAATAATCTTCTATTCTCTAATTTTACAACTATTTCAAATTCAATTCAAATGTAATTTTCAGCACATGGAGGTTTACTGTTACTTACTCAAATGGCAATCACAAATTCCAAAAATATTTTGATGTACCACATGCAACTCATCTGGTGCTCTAGGTAGGTCATCAATGATTGGAAATGACAAACTGGATTTCACTATAGAAGTAACAACAAGTTTGACAAATGCAGGTGAAGGACAGGAGACAAGACAGCGCCACTTGGACTCCTGAAGTATAGTCACCTGTTAGTTATGATCTGGGCTTTTTCAGCACAGGTCCAAAGAATTCAGTAAACAACCTCTAGTTCACTACAAAACACTCCAGGACCTTCTCACTGAAAACCCAGAAACTCCCCATTCCAACTCTTGCACAACCTGGCAACACACTGCCTCAACAGGCTATGGGCAGTACCACTGTTGCCAAAGATTTACTATTTTCCACAAAAAACACAGAGGAACAAAGAGGCTATTTTTCAGTGGGGAAAAGAGCTCCAGTGGCAGGCAAACACAGCAGGAGGGAGATAGTTGGCCCAGAGCCCTGGAGATGTGCTGCTATTGAAGAGGTGGGCACCAGTTGATGGGAGCGAGTTATGGTGCATTGGTGCCATGTTGCTTTCTTTGGACAACCCTGCTATAGTGTTTAGGAAGCAGTTGCACTGGATTCTGATACAATGTGAGGTCTAGTTGTTAACCTAGTTGCTTATGCAGTCTGTGTCAAGGTTTTTAGACTATGCTGGTGATAATCAAAGCTAGTATTGCAGGAATGGTCCAAGGATGGACTACCTTAGGATGCCGATAGAATGTTTCTAGTGTATATGGGTGTTTATGACAAGAACACAAGACTGTTTACAATGGAGGGGTAATTTATGCCTGCTGTGTGTTCATGAATGTAGAAACTTTAGGAAGATAAGAAAGGATGTGAAACTAGAATTGATGCTCACTAAAATCAAATCATATTAAGACACTTGCTCTACAGCAATCGTTGCTGTGGGAATCTGGGTATCTGCTGCTATCTCTACGGGGCTTTTGTGTTTCTCTTTTTCTTCCTCCTCTTCTTCCTTCTCACTAAGATCTTCATCATCCTCTGGAACTGCCAGACCAGCAGAACGATCACCATTCATCCCACACTCAATGCTTGGTGCCCCTCCATTGATTGCCAGCTCTGCCTTCATGCTCTCTGGGGTGGAGGGACTCTGCATCTCCTGAATCTCCTCCACAATGCCTTCCTGGGTATGCACCTCTGCCAAGGGAATCTCACCATCTAAGTTTCCCAGAGGAGGAATCTCCACATGGGCTTCTTCGCCAGGCAAGCCCATGTCTTGTGTGGACACCTCTCCATCTCTGACCTTCTTGACGTTGAAGGTCATGGGAGACACCTTGAAAGAGGAGGTCTTGGCAGTTGGGCTCTTGGGATGGTTCGGGGTGAGGCTCTTCTTGATTTTTTCACGCTTCTCCGGTGGCACAATCTTGGTGGTGATCTGGGTCATCTTCTTCTCGATGCTCTGGCGCGAGAAGGCCTTCTTGAGGCTATCAACTTTCTTCAGGCTGGAGCGCTTGAACTTGTCAGCCCTTCTCTCAAATGCGCGGGAAGTGCCCAAACCCATTGCGTCCTCGACCTCCTGTATCTCTTCCTCCTCTTGGTGTGCTGCAAGATCACCATCCTCATCTGATGACAGACTAATGGTCTGAAGACCCTCCTCTTGAGTACGGAAGCCATCAACAGAGCCTATAACAGACGGAGTACGGTGGGTGGATTCTGCATCATACTGGCTTGGTTGTGGGGTCTTGAGGGAGTCCTTGACTAACACACTGGAAGGGATCTCATTGTCTTCCTACGGGGAAACAAAAAAAACAGAAAAAGGTGGGTTAAGAGAGCAGTTATGAATAAGCATAACTGCTTGAACCAGGCTTTAGTCTGACAAGGAACAACCTTCATGATATCTTTGTTTGGATTGGTTATGCTCAGGGTTAGACTTTAGGCAACTTTACAAGTTCTAATGACTTCTATGGAATTCTTGACCGTGGTGATCAAAGTCAAGATATTTCAGGTGTACTTTCAAACACAAATCCCCCATAAACATGTTTATGTATACTTCTGGCCATGGATTGACCATTGTCTGCATTTAATACACTCTACACATTACACATGTTGGGATAGTGCTGCCGAGGAGTGAGGAAACTGGTCTCTGCATGCCTCCCTGATCTTCTCCTCAGGACATTTGAGGAATTCCATCTGTGTCTCTACAGGAGTCACATACCTCTCTCTCCATTTTCTCTCTTTTATATCCCTCTCTGCCTTTAACCCGCCATCCATGAACCCATTGATGACCATGAACAGAGTGAGATGGAGAGCAGTAAGTTCAATATCCAAAGTTTGAATTTGTTTCTCCTCAGTCTTTTCTGCCTCCCTCTTACTTGCTGCCTATCCATCTGTGCACAATCACACAATCACACACATGCAGACACACACATACAACGTTCCACACCACTGGGGATTTATGATTCCCACCCCCCATTGCCCTCATCCTTTCACACCCAGGTGTGAGTGGAGAGTGAAGGTGCAGCTTCAGTGGTTGACATACTCCACTACACATTTGAAATGCTCATAAAGAAACCCTCCCAGTGACATCAACTTAGAATCACCAGTTGATACTTGGTTTTGAGTTGCCTTAATGCAGCACAGTGTACAGCACATTTTTTAATGTTTTAAAGTTCAGGTATGCCCATACATAGACATGCCTAAGTATGGGCAATTAACATGAAGTCTTTCATTTTCCCATAACAAATCAAATCCAGGAAAGGCTTGATTGAACGGATTTGAGGCCTTCACACACACCCACAGTGCGGAACATTTTTGATAAAGTCATTTTCTGATTGGGCTAGGATTACAGAAGCACAGTGCTTTGGCTGGTTCTAGTTGGTGTTTAATTCTGAATATGAGCTTTATGGCTACAATTGAGAATTGAAACTCAGCAGTCACAGATCAATAGTGTAGCTACTCATATTAGAGATGTTTAACCTCAAGATATGTCAATTTCAAGCACCAGTGTAGGTCCCAGTCACCCTCAGTATACATTGCAATGACATAGCCTACTTTTTAAACAATAGTTTCTACGCACCATGCTTGTAAGCATGAGTCTGCATTAATGTATGACTGCATTTCAAAGAATGCATGGAACATTATAGGAGTGCTTAAAGCTGCAGGATGCCATAGGTTGCTGAAGAAGTGTGCAATGCATCTTTCCTGGGGTGTCATTAACACATACTTAAGGACTGAGCCAACCAGATGGTCTAGAAGAATCCTTCCTCCTGTTCATTCTTCACTCATCACAAATGGTGTGTACCTGCAATCTGTCGCTGCCAACTTTAGCCCATTCAAGCCAATGTTGACACATTGTTATTTACTGCTGTTTTTTACAAAGTTGGTCAAATGTGAGAGATGACACAGTATCTGTGACCGCAATATTATAGGATATAATGTTATAAGGAGGGCTATGGGGCTGTGATTGTAAAATGTAAACTGCATAAAACCATGATGTAAAGTGAAATACTCCTGCAGTGATTAATAGGTCCAGTCAATATCAATCAGTATTATTATGGTGTCAAATACTATACTTACACAAGAGTTAGCTGTATCAAAGTATCAACAACGTATCAAAGTAGGTTTCATTCCCAAAACCACTCCTAGAATGTTTGTATCACTGCATTTTCCTGATTGCATAAACTCTGTCCATGGGAGACCTGAGGCAATTTAAAAATGAGCACTCAGGTTGATGTCCAACTGCTGTTTTACCCTAATACCATCCACAGCAGCTCACAGCACTCTATTTAGACACCTAAACAATTTCATAGTGTATGGAACGCTCTTGAGAGTGGGAAGCCATACAGAAATCCTCATGTTTTTACCACCTTGCAGACACCTGATACTTCTTGCCTTGATCTCAAACATGCAGGCATGATTCACAGTTCAGGTGTGTGCCAAGCATGTGTGGTATCTCACAGTTAATGCTAATAAATCTGTCAGCATGTTCTTAAAAGGCACATCAACCTCAAGAAAAGGCCACGTTTTCAGGGTAAAGGTAGATCTTTAGAATATACAGTACAATAGTATAGTAGGGTTGATTACTTAGGGTTGATAAATTACATATACTGGTCCTCTTCGGGTGTCAATTCTAAATAATTCTTAACTATTTTTCTGGTGTTCCTCAGTATAGGTAGCAAGGGACTGCATTTCTGTGTATGCAGACAATTTGTGAGTTTGTACGTACCACCAACAACCACTAGGGGTATGTCATCATCCCAAAGAAGCTGGGCGTTGTGATGCACTGCCGGTTTGTAACTTGAAATCCAAAAAGACAAAGGTAGCACCTTGGGGAAGAGCTCTAGTTACCACTACCTCTGATTTGGTTGAAGTGTTATTCCTTCCTCCCTTTCAGTTTTGTTCTCTGTAGCTCCCTCCTGTCATATCTTTATTAGCAGTGTCTGGATGCCCCAATGTGCTGTATGTCTGACACTGTGCCACACCCACAGAGACTATGTGGATCTGAACGTGTACATGCAGATTCAAATTAGAAAGTAGGGAACTATGTGGGTGGCAGCTCTTGTACTGGACATGTTAGATGTTATGGAGAAATACCACGAAAGCTTGCTTATAGGAAGATGATATTACTCCAGATGTATGCTTGTCTCCTTGTTCTGTGTGTACATTTCAAATAGTTTAAATCAGCATGAAGTGAGAGATAGCTTAATGGTTAAATGCCCACCTAAATCTGACCAGTGACAATAAGAAAATCAGAAAATATGGCCTCTCCTGACCCTCAGTGGAGCATTCCCTGATAATACACGCTAATCTTCCCTGATTGTTTGGTGGTGTTAAGGTTTCTAAAGATTGAATTTTGACACCTCTGCTCCAGTCTGGGCATGCCATAGACTTTCTGATTTGGCTCAAACACGTTTGATATAATCAGTGTGGGTACTGGAGTGTGTGGGAGGCAGCACCTGAAACTCAAACGCTCTCCAATGAAAACTGAGCCCTCCTACTACATACTGTACTAGACCTGCTGCACTAACACAGTTTAAAAAGTTGTTTTATTGATTTATTCATGCGTTACTCATGGCGATAAATACAATCAGTGATTCGCTTGTCAATTTGTGCTTATAGAGTGCTTATACTGATCACATACACTAACAATAGCAATAGTCTCCATGTTCACTTCATGAGCTCTTTTTCTACATCTTTATTTTGGTTTTACTGCTGTTTATGTGTTTGGTTGCCCAAATAGTAAAATAGCATGAAATGTGTGTGTCCCCAGTTTAACCCCCAACAATCTTGGTAAGCAAGCTACAACAAACAACATTTTCCTAAATACCATTTGACCCAAGTCTGTCCTGTCTCTCTCTCTCTCTCTCTGTGTGTATGTGTGTGTGTGTGTGCGTGGACCTCACATTCTGGCACTTTTCTCTTGGGAACACCATTAATTAATGTACCCTCTAAGCAAGCACTCATTAGCCACTGAGAATGTGATGTGTGCATGTTCAAGTATCTATGTGCCAGTGTGTATTTGTGTGCAGCCATGTAGAACATCAGCCATTGTTTAAAAAGAGTGTTTAAGAGAGCAAGATGAAAGAAAAATTAACATAAATTTGGAGCAAACCACAAAACAAAGTTGATTTTGTGTGACAGCAAGTGTACTGTACGTTACGTTAGGGCACACACTTCAAAGATATTTTGTACGCTTATGTAATGGAGTTCAAGATCTCATTTAACAGTTGCATGGTAGAATTGCCATCTAATTGCAAGTCCTGTTAGGTGTTACTAAACCATAGCTCTATGTAAGTCAGTTGTCTGGAGTCTCCTGCTCTATTCAAACATGGGGAGATCAGAGCAGGGCAGGACTGATTGAAAGAGCTCAGATGGGCTCACGTTGCTCTGTGAGTGTGTCTCTGCTACACTGTTTCTTTTGCATCTGTTCTCTCTCCTTTGTATATATATGTGTGTGTGTGTGTGTGTGTGTGTGTGTCAGGCTGGGCAATATGGTTGAGATCAATATATATATACATACAAATATGTATGACAGATCACCGTGCCATTTGCTACAGACATGTCCTCCTCAGGATGATTTCTAATGACTTTGATCCCCTGACCTTTCATCTAGTGCAATCATCAGGTCAAAATGGATTTTTGTCCAATGCTTTGGTTCATGACCAAATACCTAAACTAATGACATTCCCATCAGCCTCAGCTGTACTTTGTAGTGCTAATTAGCAAACTTTAGCATAGTTTCACGCTAAACTGAGATGTGAACATGCTAACCTTTATACCTCCTAAACTGCATGTTGGTTATTGTCAATGTGAGCGTGTCAGCATGCTAATGTTAGCATGTAACTCAAAGCAATGCTGTGCTTAAGTTCAGCCTCACAGAGTCGCATGGCAGGGCTGTAGCCCCTTAGTCTTGTTCCTATATCCTATATATGGAAGTGTATGCAAAATCATATATAAAATAAAAAAACTTTTTTACAATTTCACTGAAAGTTGATAAACCATATTTTTTATTGCCCAGCCCTAATAACACTATGTCTTTATCTTTTATCTCTTGTATAATGTATGTGTATGTGTGTGTGCATTTCATAGAGTGGTCATTGTCACACCCCGAAAATCCCCTCCCAACATCAATATGTTACACTTTCCATTACACACTAGATAAAGTTCAGATTCAAAACACACACATGTGCGTGCACAAAAACCCCCCAAATAAAAACATCCTTATAAATGCACTAATCAACATGCACACACAAAACAAGACAAAAAGCTACTCATGTATCCATATGAACCACAAAACTGTATCTATGGTTGTATTGCAGATTTGCACATAGTCATTTATGTGTGTTAATGTGTATGTGTGTGTTGGCAATTTGAACAGGTGTGTTTTCCTGGCCCTTGAGATGACGAATGGAGGTTTTCTTAATCCTAACAGGCGAGGTTAGTACAGGTGTGTTGGCACAGTGAGTCAGGTGCCTCCGGGGGACTGCACCAATGAGAGGGTACACCACCACCACACACACACACACACACACACACAAATGCATGCGTGTGCACATTTGCTATTGTCAAGTCCCTGCAATTATTTTGTTACAGAATGAGAAAGACAGGAAGCTTAGTTAAAAAAAAAACAGGGAGAAAAGAGATTGCAGACAAACTGAAAGCTACTTCAAGAATGTACAGCTTCAGATGCTTTTTACTGACTGATTTTTTGTAATGCACACATCAAAGGCAAATCTCTGGTTCTGAATATTCCCGTTTTTCTTGTCTTAATTTCCTCCCACCTTCCCTCTATTCTCTAAATTTGCCTATCCTCTTCATCTGTAATACCTTCATTTAAGATGGCCAAAAACAAAACACTATCCCTTACACAATAGTCCCTGCACCCTCTCACACACTCACACACAGCTTCATCCATTCAGTGAACAATTGGAGTACAGTGTCTACCTGAAACTCATGTGATTATGCAAATTTGCCCTCATGTGCATATGTTTTGATTACATCCTTCGCTTTACAGCGCAGTGAGTTGTTTTACAGTTCACCCCTACCCAGCTTGTTGCATAACATCATGCCCCCCCTCCACCCCCATTCCAAGAGCCATCTGTGGACAGAGGAAGGAAGGAGGAAGAGAAGGAAAGAAATGCTGCAATATGTCATGTCACTGGGTAACATGAAAAACTCTCAATGCACTGTAGGCTGCTCAGTGTATTGGAGTCTAAACACTGCCTTGCACTACCTTGAACATACAAATACAACTAACTACCCAACATCATACCACCATACCATGTATGCTCAAATTGTGTAAAAAGTATCATAAACATCCCATCAGCGACTTCATGCCAATTTTGATTCATGCCTCTTGGCTTAATACCCATGAAGCTTTGCATAACAAGTTAGTACATTCTTTCCCATCTGCACCCCTCCCATATCTGGCTCATCAAAACAAAACATGGCATGTTTACTGGCCTTGCAAGCTTGCGTAATCATACAACACAATAACCAATTCAAGCGCTGCTGACGTGCTGGCAGAATGAAGATCATGGCCATCTAGAGAGGTGACGATTATTCCCGATGACATAAATAGTGATGTTGTGACGTCTGAAGAAACTTTTTCACTCAACCCATAATTTACAAGATATGTGCACTTGGGGTGATGATATGTTCCATATTCTATAATATATGCTCTCCAATTCTCATAATTAATTTCATACATGGCATGGTATTCATTATAATAACCCCTTATCACTTGCTGCACTTCCTCTACATCAACCAGATCCCATCGCTAAACCCTGCTCATCTTGCACCATCCCCTCCGCATGTATGACGGATGAGGTAAAGCATCTTCAGCAGTGTCACCTCAACACATTTCTGTACATATACAGTTCTTGTTGCTCCAGTTTTTACTATGTTAATCTCCTTTAGCTCTTTTATTCAAATCTCCCAAGACCCCCCCATTTACACAATCTGCACAATCCCAAACTGCGTTTATCAGAGTCATTGTTTGATAAGGGCTGTGTTGAGATACCATGAGCGTTTTTGATAAGGCTACCACCAATTGTCACAATGTTTACCCCGTATGGAGGTCAGAAGGCATGAGTGTCCACAGAGAAGTCGGAAAGCCATCATGTTATGATGATAAGACATGTTGTAATTCATGTTTTATTTAAGAGAAGAGAAATGAGAACACTGAGAACCAACATGGCTATTGTTTTCCCTTTTCCTGCCATGGATGTTGTGGCCTTTGCAGAGGGATTTTATGGACACAGGGTTTGAAAAGTCAAGAAGGAGCAGACATGTAGATGGAGTCCTGAAGTCTAATGACAGAAAAAATAAGGGAGGTGATAGGAGGAGTCAAAAGAGGATAGTCGGTTTCATTTTTTTCTCTGAGTGTGTAATAGGACCTTGAGCTTCGTTGGCAGAATACCAGCACCAAAAGTCCCAGCACTGTTTCTTTAACTGTTTGGATAACTTAACCCGATAAGTCACCTCCTGCATCTAACGTATCATGCTGTTTGAGTGTCAAAGAGAAAAGAGAAGGCTCAAAAGAAAAAGAGCAAGTGAGTGCAAGTGTGGAAAAGAGCTTAATGTCATTACCTTATCAATACCTGTGGCACAAGGAAAGACATGTGCTCTTGGCGAAGAAGTGCAGTGCATCATGGGATATGCTGGAAGGCTAAACTGTCTTAAGAGCTGCCAGCTTTATTTATCTTTGTATACCCAGCATTGTTGTATTGTCCCCATTACTTTGTAAAAACGTCAATATAGGGAATCATTTTGTTTCTTTTATACCATCAACTTTTAGTTCATCGCCAATGAAAGTTACATAAAAACGACATAATTAAAACACATCTTGAGTGGTCTAGCTAGCATGCCAAATCATACGTTACTGTTGTGGAGGCTCGCTCAGACTTTGAAACATTATCATTACTTTTCTGTGTTATTAAGGCGGTTAAAACTTTCACTCCAGGAATCTGCAGCTGCAAACTTGCCTTTGCCTCAGAGACTGAAACTGTTGAGCAGACTTGTCAAACCAGAATGTGACATCAAGCAGAAAAGCAAGCAGTTAAAGGAATACTTCCCCCATCCACATGCATGTCTTTCGCCCATACAGGTCGCAGACGTAAGAATAATCTCTTATCCAAACTCACTCTTAATTATATTAACTTGACAAAAAGAGACCCCTTTTTGTCATTCCTTCTGCCCATCATCTTTCTCTCTATATTTTTCTCTCTTTCGCTCTTCTCCCTTCTTTATTTTCGGTTACCCAGAGGATTATCTGAGGGATGAACCCTGAAGCGAAAATACGAATGATATCAAAGCAAGAAGCCGTGCTGTAAACAAACCTCATTGTTCATTTAGAAAGCATGCCTTAAAGGCTGTGCAGCCATGTTAGACCATTATCACTGAGACCAGTTTTACTCTTTAGAGTCTTATATCCAGCTGTACTCTTCTACAAATACTTCAAATCTCAAAATGTATGAAAGTCAATGCTCATTTCTCCTCTTCTGCACAAACCCAACACGTTGTTGACATTATCATCTGTCCCATCTACCTCTGGTCAGACAGCGAACAAGCCCATCTGTAGAAATGTCAAACTAATGAAAGGTTACTGGATTAGTAACTGTAAAGTAATACAAACATTTGAAATTATAATCCCTTATGCTACTTGCTACTGAAAAAAGCAAATCACATTACCTTAACGCAGCCCTACTGGTTATACAGTCAACATAAATAAATGAAAAATACAGTGTCACTTAGAATTTCTTAATGTAACTGTGGGTCCGGGACCACATTTCATTTTTGTGTTTATTTAATGTTCCTGGATTTCTGTTTCTGTCTTTGTCCACGGTGGCAATAGCTGCATATGTTACAGTAACTACCCTGTTGCTTTGAGTTAACTATTGCTTTAAACAACTCCATGGGTTAAATCTTACATGTAGACCCAGCATGTTTGAATGCACTGAAACAGCCAGCACTGCTTTGGACTATAAGCTGGTGCAATATATCACCTGGTCGGGGGAGACACACAACAAATCTCAGCTGTAGCCTACAGCCAGCGGCCTGCTCCAACCTGTGGAAATGGATATGATTATATAATGGAAGATTCTTCACCGTACACACACAATATGTTCACTATAATTACACTCAAATATCTAATTACCCCAGAGCCTATATTGTTTGGGATGAGGCCCGTCGAATACGTGTTCTATATTCAAGTTTAACTCTCAACTACTAAGCGTGCTCTCTCTCCTGCTGTTGCTTCTTCAAGGTTCGGCTTTAAGGGGTTTTCTTGTCGTAAAGCTCCAGTTGCGTCACATTTGATTTGTATGCACAAGATGGGACCAAAATGGCGTAGCTGAACACTACTTTGTCATAAGACCATTATTTTTGATTTATTTAACTCCAGAGTAGTGAGCTTTGTGTCACTAAACTAAAGGTAAGAGTGTGGGGTGAGGCTGGGAACAGAAGTACCAGTTTATCCTCTACCTTAGAGTATTGAATAGAGTGGAAAAACAGCCTTTACTTCCTGCTGCTGAAAGCGAAGATTAAGTCACAACCTTTGGTCAAGTGTATACAAAAGCGCTATGACGACTGGTAGCAAAGCAAACAAAATGACTGAAGTTAAGCCAATCACTCAAAATCTTTAAGCCTGTGTAAGCAGTGTCTGTACTGAATGACAGTCAGGATGTGGTGTTAGACTGAAAAGTTTCTGGAAAGTTTACAATTTATTCCCTTTTACTTATTAAATGAGTATCACTTAATGCATGTATAACTGAATAATGAGAAACAAAAGAATCAAGTTTTCAAGTATGATCCTCATTCTATCACAACTCTGACAGCACAACAAAAAACATGCTGCTGGGGAGCGTGTTTCTCTTTCCTCGCTATGCGACATGAATGTTCTTTGACGGTGTGACTGCAGTCACGCCCAGCCACCCTGTGATTAGGGATCCCCAAAAAACACAGACAATCACCGAACATCCTCTTCCCATCCCACCACAAGAGACACACACAGCTCCCTTCTCGCTGCTAAATATCTAGCAGAACTCTAAATCAGGCCCTCGTGCTGCAAAGAGGGAGAACAAATGAAATTCTCACGGCGTTCAGATTCAATTTGCCATTGTGGTCGACTTGTTTGTTGTGATGACATTCCGCTGTGAAATAAACACAGACGAGGAGATTAAGATCTACTCAGAAATAAATGACTTGTGTCGCAGGAAATGAAATTCCAAATACGCCGTATTTCGTCTAACGTGCCACAGTGATGCAAATAAGATGAGTTATAAGATCTCCGGGGGGATTGTTGATATTTAAACTCTCAGGTAATGAGCCTTTGAAATTAATCTGTGTGACAAATAAGAGAAAAAGAAAATGAATATGCAATCCAACACAACACGTTTTACCTTTCCAAACAGTAATTACTGAAACTGTTTCTACACTGTACACACTGGGCTCTCAGATGGCTGGGAATTGTGTGTGCGAGAAGAGGCCTAGAGAGGGGAGGGCCATGTGGAGAGACAGGAAAAGCACTGGTGCTCAAAAACAAACAAACAAGGCCCAAGCAGTGGTAATTAAGTCCTCATTAGTCCTTGTTATGCGCAGGAACGCAGCGGAGTGGAAGACAGCGCTGTCATTTCTGACCAACAGTGGCCAAAGCCTGGAGCTGCTAGTAGACCCCTGTTCTGTAAGCGTTTACCCAGAAGCCCTCTGTGTTTCCACCTCAGCTGGCACGTACAGCATGATGAGTGTTCTGGATCAATTTTGTCGCGCGGGGAGGGGAGGGGAGGGGCGGGGAGGAGAGGAGGAGGGCCCCTCGGCCAATAGCCACAGGGCTGGTAGAGGGAGTTTGGCTCTTGGGTGTGCAGCAAAATGTGCTTTATCAAAGAGTAGAGGGAGGCGCGCAGCTTGTGCTTTCATGTAGTTTCAGGGAATCGGGACAGGTGGCTTGACCAAAGACAGAAAACGTGGACACATGTAACTTGGAGTTGGTATAAAACATAAAGAAACAGAGGGAGAGAGCGACGTGAGAAATGGTCGCACATTTAAACACGAACCAAAAGATATCGGTCAAGAAACTTAGATGGAGAAAAATCAAGAAAAAGACAACACTGGAGGCAAAAAGAGAGATGAGGTGAGGCAGAAAGTGATGGGAAGGGAAAAGAGTCAACACAAGCTCAGGGAGGAGAAGGAACAAGGGCTGCACTTAGTTCTTTTATTCCTCGCTCCCCTCAGGCACGCCAAGTGTCATTTACCAGCTCTGTAACTGCATACACCTGACCCAACACATCAGCATAACGTCCAATGGGAAAGTTGCACGCACACACATGCTGTACACACACGCCCTTGAGATCATACAAGGCCCTACTACACCCATCTGCAAAACTCAACTCAGCTGAACTCAGATCAGCACTTTTAACCGGAGCCTATGAGCAACACAGCACTCACGACACATAAAGTAAACTTTTAAGTGTACTCCTACATGCTCTGATATAATGTTAATATAATAAAGATCAAGTACAAAACACTGGTTAAGTCATTCATGTGATGCATAGAAGGGAGAAAAAACTAAAGAGATATTTGCAGCCAGAAAAAACATAACATGACAAAAATCCAAAGGACGCATGGAATTTGACAATGCATTGAAAACAAAGCAACACCGTCCACTCTCACTATCTCTGAAGCAACAGGACACTCACTTCTAGCACATAAAAACTGACCGGGGATTCAATCAAATCGATCCGCGGTGCCTCGCCCTCAGAAACACAGAGCCACCTTGTACCGGGTAAGGTCTTGGCACCTGTTACATTTGAACAACAGAGCCTCAGTACCTGGGAAACCAGATAACAACAGCGGTTAAGAGCTCTCAGTGACTCTGGCTGTGTCAACAATGGCCCCCCCTTTTCCCTGCCTGGGCACACACTTGTACGCACACGCTCAGATGCACCCACCCACACACACACACACACACACACACACACACACACACACACACATAAGCATGAAAAACCATGCACTTACTCATACACAAAGCACACTGGGAGACCATGCCTAGATCATGTTTTGCTGGTTGAGGGGAAATGCATCGGTCAAATCCAATATGCAGGTGCTTTCATCTTGCATGGCAACCGCATGATAAACAGCTTTTATCTGCATATCAAGAATTCAGTTTGACATTAAGGCCTATCTTTTACATGCTGTGTAAACAAAAGAAGTTTAAACTATTTGTACATCTTGAGATAAGTGAGAGATGGGGTTATGTAAGGATTCCTCATACTTCCCACTCTGGGAAGTTTATCACTTTTTCATTGCCAGTATATTTACCCTCACAGGTGTGATATGGCAGTTAAAAAGATAAATCTGCCCAAAAGCCATCTGTCTGTCTGAATTATGACTGTGGGGTGTAAACAGATCTAGTCAACGTCAGTGTCTGAGCCCTCCGCTATTATCTTCTATAGCTCCATTCCCAGACACACCCTTCTGCTCACACACACACACACACACACACACACACGCAGAGGACATAAGAGGGAAGAGCCTTATATGCATGAAAATTGTTCAGATCTTAACTTATATTCAGAAACCAGATCATTTTGCTTGTACAATGTACACTTCTATTAGCAGAGGTGTCTTTGAAATGTATTCCCAGAGTCAGAACACAGCAAACAGCTCACCACATGATTTGCCAGTTGAGCTCTACAGGTTGCCTAAGTCCTGCTCGACAAGTTTTTAAGTGTTGAAAATGTAATAAAGTGCTGTTCACCTACACAGCATTATCACCTTTCACTGCCAACCAGGCACACAATGAATGTGCACACATCCAAAACACACCCATCTCTGCAGTCAAATGTGAATGCAAATGTGACTTAGGCCTACACACACACACACACACACACACACACACACACACAATAGAGTGAGTCCTCATAGGAGTTCATGATGCAAATATAGCCTATGAAAAAAAATATGTCTAAACCTTAAAAGGGGTAGAAAACTCTGGCTCCTACATTTCCCATAATGCAACTTGATAGTGTCTTTCATTAGATGATATCAAGTTGCCTCCAAACCCCACACCTCCAGTTTGTACCACAGGCTTCTATTAGCAACAAATATTATCTTAGGTCTCCAGCCTACGTTGGGATAACCCTGATGACGTCACAATGACACAACCAGGGTTATTTTCAATACCTCCAGAGCCACATAAGCCATTATTAACTGTTTTCATAGGCTGAGTAGTGATCCTTGTGATGAGTACACTGAGTCCCCCTTCAAGATTCCAACACTGTAATGCAGCATTTATCTTGGCTGTAGGCCTAGTATGTCTTTGAAACATTGAGTGCTGCTTTGGGTTTTTTTTTATCGTTCTATCACCATGTTCCCTCACCTGGAAGATGAGCACTTTAAAGTGGTTCCTCTTCAGCAGGTGGCTGTGGTTTGCCTCCAGCTTCTTCACCTGGACCGCCTGCTTGTCCATTCGCTCCCTCACGTCCTTCAGGTGCCCACTGACTTTGCGGGAGCGCTCGAGCAGCTTGCTGACGCTGTTGGAGGTGCTGATGTGGGTCTTGGACAGGCGGGTCACGTCCCCTTGCACTACCCGCACGGCGCCCTCCAGGTCGGCCTGCCGCTGCTCCATCCGCTGCTGGTTGTCCTGCACCGCCTCCAGCATGTTGACCAGCTTATCCAGCAGCGCCACCACGGTGATCGCGCTCACCTGGCCGCGGTCGACCGGGCTGCCCGGCGCGGCAGCAGTAGGGCTGCTCGTACTTTTAAAGCCCAGCCGGGAGAGGGTGCCGGTCGGGGTCGGGGAGGAAGGCGCGGACGACGGGCTGAAGCTTGGAATGAGCAGCTCCGTGTTTTCGGGCTGCTGCTGCTGCGGGATAGTGTGAGTGCTGCTGGAAACGCTGCTGAGCTCGGCGTGGGACGCGTCTTCTTCCATGGTTCACAGGTGGTCAGATGTCCCGCTTTAATGGGGGTAATTCACCTTAACACAAATAGTTGAGTAGTTTGACCAGCTCTCTGATGCTGCTGTCACTTGCTCCAGCTGAGAACTGAAGGCAGGGTGTTTTACTTCTTGGAGTTGATTCGGCATCCACGCCCCTGTCTGTCTTTCTCTGTCCACACATACACACGCACAAACACGCTGTGAACTTTCAAAACACCTCCCTTGCAAGCCAAAAGGAGGGGCGTGGTTGCTATGGAAACCGTGCGGGCCTAGACCTACCGACAGAATAGAGGTAGAGTTGCTGTGTGTCCTTCCTTGTATGCCTGCTTGTTTTCATGTGTCTGCCAGTCATTCCACTTTGTGCATGCCTGGCTGCATTTGCAAAACGTGTGAAGGGCTACTTTTGTGTACTGCACTGGTGTGTTTTTGTATTGTACCAAATTGTACGTGACTGCATAATCGAGGGATGTGTGTGCGTCCGACAAAATAATAAAATGAAGATAAAACTACAATAGGCCAGTGTAGCTGAATTTTCCACTGACATGCTGTTGGCCAAGTTAAATCATGGTCCACATTTTGTTTATGCCAAAGTGTGTGTTTCATTGTGCTTATATGTTAGTGTGTGACTGGATGTGTGTGTGCCCTATAGAGTGCCCCTTTCCTCTCCCCTCTTGTTTTTGAGCTCTGTGTGCATGGGGTACACTGACATGGAAATGTGGAAATCCCTGTTTCAACAATGAGCTCATCCGTGCCCTGGCATGATGCCCTGGTCTCTCTCTATCTCTCAATCTTTCTCTTTGTCACCATCACTGTAAATATTTCATTCACAGTGACACAGTCACCCTTTCATCATGTTTTAAAGTCAAATGATGTTTAACGGGAATGTGTCAGCGGGTTGCAGCAAGAGTGTCTGGATGTCTGTGCATTTTCATAAAGGGAGAGAAGTATGCGTGTTAATCTGTGTGATTCTGTGTAAAACCTACTTCATTAGAACTATGACAAAAATCTGTTTTATCACTACAGTGGAAAAGCATTCAAGCCCACACCCGAGTTTTATTGGATTCTGCCTGATACGGTAAAGGCTTGGTCAGCCACCAACTCATCTAAAATCAATACAAAGTATTCACACCCTTAAACTGAGATTAGGCCTTCTGCAACTACTTTTATGCAAACACACACACACACACACAAAAAAGACACACCTTAAATTGTGATGTTATTTCAGTATTTGATTTGCAGTAACAATACAAATGTTTCTGCTGACTTAAAGGAATAGTTCCACATTTTGGGAAATACCTTTATTTGCTTTATTGCAGTTAGATGAGAAGACTGATACCACTTTCAGGTCTATACCTCATATATGAAGCTACAGCCTGGGCACAGTTAGCTTAGCTTAGCACAAAGACTGTAAACAGGGAGAAACAGCTAGCCTGGCTCTGTCCAAGGTTAAAAAAGCCACCTACCAACCACTAAAGATTGCTCATCAGCATGTTCTATCTTGTTTGCTTAATCCGTTCAAAAACCAAAGTGTAAAATGGGGTGGAGTGGGTGGGGGTGGAGGGTTAAATGCCAGACTATTTCTTGGCCTGGTGCAGTGACTTTGCATTTATTTACACTTTGGTTTTTGTACAAATTAAATAAATGAGATATGTTAATTAGGGGGCTTAAGAGGCACTGGTAGGTGGACTTTGTTTGCTTCAGACAGGCTAGCTGATGTTTCTGTTTCCAGTGTTTGTGCTAAGCTAAGCGGCTGTGGGCAGTAGCTTCATATTTGATGTTTTCAAATCTGCACTAAAAAGCTCCCGCCAAAGCAGGATTCATGTGTGCATGAATTGATTACTCAGCTTGGGCAGGAAGGCCGGCCCAAAGCCAGTTGATTGACAGCTTGGCCCTTCAAGGAATAGCAAAAGCAATAAGGGAAAAGCTTAGTAATAGGTCTTTCTAGGATGTTTGTCTTTGTCTGAAGACGCATGGAGCACACTAAACCTTTTTTGTCTGGGAAAGTTTCCAGAACTCTGCCAAGCGGCCAAGAGCCACGAGGAGCTGCAGAGTCGACCACAACAACAATGTCCCCAGGAACAAAACTTCTACTCTCCGTTCCGCTTTTGACGTTCTTGGAGCAAAGCGAGGTACTCCTGTATCCATCTTTTCCAAAAAATGATCTGCAATGTACTGACCTTGTATCTCCTTTTCACATACAGATCTTGTTTCCTGAATAGTCCAGGTGTAAGACTGGTTTACCTTCCATAAGGAGAATGTGATTGGGAGTGAGGGGTTCAAGGTCGTTGGGGTCATCAGAGAGTTTGGTGATGGTGCGGTCATTTAGTATGGCCTCAGCTTCACACAAAACTGTGTGGAGTCCATCATCATCCAGAGTTTGCAGATGCAAAACACAACTGAGAACTGCCATAACACTTACAAAGATTTCGACCTCTCTTGACTTCGATTGGCCTGAAGTAGTCTACTCCAATGTTTGTAAAGGGAGGGAGATCAGGTACAATCCTTTCCAGGTCGGCCACTTTTTGTTCACCTACCTTTCCACTATAGCGCCTGCAGAAACAGCAGTGTGATATAATTTTTCTCACAGCTGAATTGGCATTTGTAATTCAAAACATCTTGCGCAGCTTTGACAGTGTGTGATTTCTTCCACTGTGACCCAACTGTTGGTGAATGTGCTTTAATATGAGTGTGGAGATTTACTGATCTTTAGACAGAATGAGTGGATGCTCTGTTTCTTCAGGCATAGCTGCCTTACTCAGTCGCCCTCCAACTCTCACGAGTCCATCCTTCAAGCGTGGGTCTAGTTTGTAGATGACACTGTCTCTTGCTACAGATTTTCCAGCTGATAGTGCAGCAATTTCTTCCTTGAACCTTTGCTGCTGGCTATAGAGAATTATGGAAAATTCAGTCTCCAAGAGATCATCTTGTGACAAGATCTGACCTCCTAATGCACCTTTGGTCTTTTCCATCTCTGACTGTATGTGGCTGGATGAACCATTTACCTTTCTGTGGCCACCCAAACCCTGCAACTCCTTCCTCCTTTGATTCAACTCTAGAAGAGTCCTCTTCAATTTAAGAAGCCATGTAACCGCAATCTTAAGTCTCCTCCAATCTGAGAAGTAAGCAATGAGTTGGTCCGTAGCATTAGGAGAGTCCTTGATGATGTTTGCATTCACTGTGACATCTTTCTTGACTTCTGGATTGTCGTACGCAATGGTGGCTTCTGTTGTATATGTATGGAGTTAAAATAGTCTCAATAATATTTACAAATGTGTATTACATGATCTACAAATGAAAAATAAGATTTGCAAATGTGTACAATTTGTGCGTAATTTTGGGTACTCACAAATGTGTGTTCCAACCCACACACAAATACCAAGCAAATGCACACATCACAACCTGAATAAATATATTTTATGTACAGATTGTGAACTTTAACTTCACATATCTGATAATTTTCGCTTTCAAAAAGCTTCCTCTGCATACAAATGTATTGTGACATTCTTTTGGTATTCATTTACAGATTGTTAAATGTGTGTGCACGGATTGCCTGTTATGCGCGGATCAAGTTACTTTTGCTTGTGGGGTTTTGAGACTATTTCAACGGTCTCCAGCTCCACACAGATTCGAGAATGCATGTTGCGTTTAAGTGCTGGTGGAAAACTGGGACATCTGGGCTTTTGGTGAATTCTTGTTTAATTTCAGAATGGGAAAGACGTTTACTTACAGCCTACTGTATTAGTAGTAAGTATTTTGGTAAGTAATGGGTAGCTTACCTACAGGGTACTTTAGAGGAAAGGTGAAATAAATTATACTTTAAGTATTTTTGAAAGTACTGATTACCTATGGGGTACAGTAGTACCTACTGGTAAACAGAGACGGTACCTCTGAAGTAATTATGTTATAATGAAGTGCAATAAAAACAAAATGTTTTTGCCTTTTGCTCATGGCAGTTCATTGTATGACTTGGAATAAGAACAAGTGGAGAATATATACATTTTATTCTGTATATAGGCTACAAAAACTAAACAACATTTAATTGTTCATTTTTTAATTTCTTGTTGTTGTTCTTCTTTTTCTTCCTCTCTTTCTTGTTCTTTTTCTTTTCCTCCTCTGATGAAGTTGTCAGTGATAGCGAGGAGTAGGACAAGGAAGAAGCTGCCACCCCTTTCTTTTCTGCTTTTGTCCATAAAACAAAAAAACACAAGTAAATTATTGTAACTGGTAAAGTGCAGTAAAGTTGACTTTAAATTGACTCCACTAACACACATGAAGCATGGCTTAACAACAAGAACATTTAACAAAAGTATAAAATTCAAGTTTCAAAGTTCAAGGTTCTTTATTTGTCCCATGTACAGAGATACAAAGTAAAACATGCAGTGACATGAAGGAGATGCTCAGTTACTGTACAAAAATAAATACAATAAAAAAATAATAGCACGGTTGAATTTCATTTT
The DNA here is from genome assembly GCA_002120245.1 of Maccullochella peelii. NCBI lineage: Eukaryota > Metazoa > Chordata > Actinopteri > Centrarchiformes > Percichthyidae > Maccullochella > Maccullochella peelii. The sequence continues at coordinate 205,822 of LKNJ01000174.1, read as the reverse complement.
TTCAGGCTAACAATGTTGAAACAGAGAAGCTAAAGCTGCCACAGCGAGACAGCAACAAGACAGCGGCCTGCTGACTGAGATGCCCTCGGTTAGCTAGCAAAGACTGCTGATTGGTTACTCTGCTCTACAACAAATCACCTGATTGGCTCACTTCTGTATCACAACAATATTAACCCTTTCTTTGCCACTAACAATAGTTAATCTGCTAATACAGTATTTTCATGGTGAATGAGGATTTCATTAGTGAAAAGATTGCAGCTTTATATGCCTTTTCTGAATGGTGCAACCAAATTCCACCACCAACAAGTCCACCACCTAACAGCAGCTTATTTAAAATATATATTTACATGTATAGGTTGCTGTATAGAGTCTATGGTTGGTAAATGTGTTATGTGTGTCTGCTACAGCTCAATCTTTTCACCAGCTATACATCAGAAATGTGCTTGACACATTCTCCCCTGTCAACATCCAAGACTAGCACCTCTTCTTGAGGTTACTCGCTCAACAAGCTTCAAAGCTGTCAGAGTAGAGTGGAAGTGCGAGACGCTCACTCGCCCAAACTAATTTCCTTCCTCCTCTGACTGAAAACCCCAGTGTTTCTAACCCCTCTCTCTGTCACTGCTTCTCCTTTGAGACACACACTTTTGTCAACATGAAAGTGAGACCTCCTATTCTCTTGAACTCTGACTTTTCCCACTTTCACCCCTGGGATAGAGCGGAGGGCATGACGCTCCCATCCTGTCATTCTTCCAACTGTCCCCCTCCTTTCCTTTCCTTTCCTCTGCTCCCCCTTTTATCCATCCCTCTCTTTCCCCTTTTTTCTTCCTCTCTCTGTAACTTATCCTCTGCTTTCCTGAATTCCTTCCCCGCTGGTCTGGTACACGTTTCACACATTTCCAGTGTCAAGGAATGTTGTCTTTCCCCTGCCTATTTTGTAACAACACTTACTATTTATTTAAGGGGTCTTCTTTGCTGCTAACCTTCCTACAGTTACATATAATGGAATGTACTTGATAAACAATTATGTCACGGCAAACAAGCTATTAGAGTTAAAAAAGAGCTGGTGGATGGACATCTTTGCAAGTCAACTTGAAGAAATGGATGTATTTGCCCTCTGGAGGCCAGGAATTGCTAGTGCATGACCAAATTCAGTGAGTGTTAGACCTGTAAAACAGAGCAATAGCTAATAAGGATGTTTTACTACATTTTCAATCATAATTCATACCTTTATATTCTGCTAAAGGTGATTATGACTGACTCCCTTCAGTATTTTATTTTCTTCTTTTATTAACAGTTGATATACATAGACAGAAATGTTCTTATCTTGCTGAAGACAAATCTCCATAATCAAATCTTCAAATGTAAAAATTCTCCAGAAACAAGTAATAGGTGAAGCTACTGCAGCAGAAACAGCAATCAGCATATTCCATCATTTCAACTAACATGCCACTGCAAGTCACATCACAGAATGAATGAGCTTTGTGTCCTGGGAAACCTTCCTGGAGTTGCTTCCAATCCTTCAGCAGGGGGGTGTGGCATTGCTGTAACCGTTGGCTGTTGGCAAACTACCTGGGTGGATGACTGGTTTTCCAAGAATGGTTAATGATCAAGTTTCTTTGAATATGAAACGCCATCTCATTCAGTGGAGGATTATTTCAAATCCCCTTGTATGAAAGTAAGTAATGTATGCTCCTTTTCTTTTCCTAAAGGCAATCTAACTAGTTTTTTTTTTTACCTGAAGCACCAAACCACAATACATTTTTACATACAAAAAGGCGGAGAAGATGGTTAACATTTTATTCTCTGCGGGAACAACTTCTCACACACTTTAACACGCACACTGCACAGGGCAGTTTTCTCAATCTTGTTTCCCTCTCTTTGTTTCCCCTTTGCATGTCCTACAGTCCCTGTTATTGCTAACTGCATCCGTTGACTTAAGAAGATGGTGACATGATGCCTATCGTCCTCTGTGTTGTTCCAGGCCACATGTTTGTCTAAGCGCCCGCTTGATGAGGATTCAAGAATGCAACTGAAACACCTTGAGGCAAACTTCATGGGGACTTTAACGATGGATTCTCACGCAGATGGAGCCGTTATGCTACAGTGTCGAGGGGGAACTTACAGTTGCTTTGATACTGTATGTGTGTTTACATGTTGTTAAATGCACAGTATGTGTGGTCACATTGTAGCTCCTGCATGGGGTAAAATACACAACTAAAGAACAATACTAATAGTGATAATAAATAACTTTATTTTTATAGGTCTTTTCAAAACAGCTGTTACAAAGTGCTTCACAGAGCAAAACTGAAGACAAGAATATGGGAATAGAAGCAACAACAATAAATACAACTCAAGATAAAATACATTAAAATGCAGATAAAAGGTATCATAAAATTTTTAAAAATACTTGCTGGAGGATATAAACATAAAAATACTTTAAGTTAGCATTATATGTTTTGCAACTTCTATGTTTTTATGTTGTATGTGGTACTGCTATTTTGGCCAGGACACTCCTCTAAAATCCATTTTTATTTATTTATTTATTTAACCTTTCCTGGTTAAGTAAAGTTAGAAAGAAGGAGGAACTTGAAGGTTGACACTAAAGTAGCAAGCCTGAGATTCTCCAGGAGCCTTGATAGAGAAGGCTCTGTCACCTCTAGTTTCAAGCCTGGATGTAGAAACAGCCAGGAGACCCAAGACCCTTGCTAGAAGACCTCCGGCTCACAAATGGAAGTTGGGGGACAGACCTAGTTTAGCCTTCAAGACAATGGTTTGAAATGTTTAAAATCGATTTCTGAAGTACTGGTAGCCCGTGAATGGAGGCTAAACGTGAAGACCCACTGAAAGTTTGAAATATGTAACTTTATGCATTTGAACGTGAAAATCGCCGGGGGGCTATGCAATGACTTGACAACGAAAAGTGATGTAATGGTGGGACAGGAGGATTAGGAGAAGATCATTATTTGTAGTTTCTGGGATCCCTCTTTTTTATGTTCCTTGCCTCCAATATTAACAGATATAAAGAAAAACTAAGTTTTTAGTCACATAAATTGTTCAAGAAAAAGTTGTAAGTTGCTTACTTACACAATGTTTGCTAATGAGCAAGCTACTTGCTATCTTGCTAACGTTGACATGCTCATATTGACAAACAAGAAGCGGCGGAGGTGAGTGGGTCTTCATTTTAAAGGGGAACTGATGTTATATCTAGAATATGATTGTCTGTGCACGCTGTCATGGCTTTGTAGTTCAAACCTACAGGAAACAACCAAATGTTTTTTGTTTTTTTTTAACAAATCCACCTGCTTCCTCATACTTCAGTCAGTTTTGTTCACTCCTGTTTATGTGATATCTGCAACAAACGGATTCCCTGATCAGTGCTTAAATGGAACCCCTAATGCTTGTGATTACCATCAACAGTCCCACACAGGTGGTCATACCCGTGATGATACAATGGATGCCCGGCAGTGTTTGATTTGTATATCCAGCTTAGACTGGATGTCTGGTCGCACAGTGGGAAAGGAGGCAGCAATGGTACCCTTTTGTCGCTAAATCAAAGGCCTCCACAGAGGGGGAAACGGTATGCTGGAACCAAAACAGATGGCGATGGATCTTTAAATGACCCTTTCTCACAGACCAGCGTGTGTTAGACACACACTCACTTAAAGGTGGCCTTACTAGAGGAGTGTGTGTGTTTTCTATGGTGTGTGATTTCTGTAATGCTATCAATTCTGAAGCCAACGGACCAATTTTCGAGATGTTGAGCTTTACACACCCTCAGAATTTGAGGAAATGCTTTGTGTGTGTGTGTGTGTGTGTGTGTGCGCGCGCTTGTTTGTTCGTGTGAGTGTATGTTTTCATGTGTACAAAACCATTCATTTTCAAACCACTGGACCAATCCTTCCCTGCCAAAGGAGCTGAGGTACAGTTTGTTGGTTGATTGTAAAATCAATGTGAAGGCTCTCAGCTTCCTTAAGTGTGGATTCCTGAGAGACAGCAACATGTCTCCCAGCAAAATGGTTTGATTTTGCTGTTATTTCATTCATCACAGGTGCTTCTCTCCCTACCATCAGTAAATTCCCAGAAATTATCTATCAAGTAGAGGATGTTTTATTTTCAGTGGCATGTAGATTATCTACATTTGAATGCCTTGGAAAACAAGCCTGCATGTCCAAACATGCTGTCTAAAATGGTAAGGCGCTAGATGAGGAGTTATGCATTTCGGATATAAGTGTGAGATTCCAAAGCTAAGTGCCTATCTGTTCGATTCAGTAGGTGTTGGGTTGGGAATATGCATATGGGGAAACAGAACGAGATTTTGAGTGTATTTGTCCTTTAAGGTCTTTGTCTACCATAAATAAACCAAATGCCATCTGAGACTGATTGCAGGGCTCATCAATGTATAGCCACACTTTTACTTCTCTGCATTTCACTTGTACATTAAAATTATGACAGGGTAAAAAAAAAAAAAAATACACACACGCTATGAGTTGGTGGGACCGCTAGGACGCCTGCAGACGCCTGAGGCAGAGCTGATGCAGTTCAGTGGTTTATTAATACAAAAAGGTACAAGGCTTACGTGATGGTGAGATAGGCAAAGGTCAAAACCAAAGAAGGCAATCCAAACAAACCAGCAAAGTCCAAAACAGGCAAGTAATAGGTAGAACAGATGACAGGAAACAGAGGCTTGAAAACAAGACATGTAGCACACAGCAACTTAACGAAACGATCTGACAGGGAACAAAGGCAGTCAGCTGGTATATGTAGAGAAGGCTGATAGGGAATGAGGTGCAGGTAGGGAAGCTCAGGTGACTGCAGGGCTGATGAGAAGTGGGAACAGGTGTGTGGATGGGTGGGGTAGTCAGGTGATGAGTAAAGGAGGGAAAGTCCAAAGACATCTGGTGAACAGGTAGAGGATGGCAGGTCTGGAGTTTTTCACTGAAAACAACACTATGAGAGCAGTGAGAATTAACCAAAATAAAGTAAAGTAAAGCTGAGAGTCCTCGCAGCCTCTCCACACCTCACTAATGTTAAAATGCTAATGTTAGTTACAAATGTCTTCATAAAAGACTGAAGATAAAGTTCTATGTTCCCAGTAGGACTTGAACATTCCACTTTCTGTGGGTCTTTCTTACATATTATATTTTATTTCACTTCTAGCTATTTTTTTATACACAGAGGTTATGGTACTGTTACCTATGCATTCTGAGTGAAAAGAGTTAAATGAACCATCAAAGTAAACCTTTCGTAGCAGAAAAGTGACACACCTCATGCCTGGGGACCCTCACAGACCGGGAGTCCCCAGATGTGAGGTCTGCAGTCAGATACTTGGACTGGAAAGTGGCCATACCGTACTGTAGGCAGCAGTTTTGTGTCAAAATTGAATCCAAAAAGTTTCATCCGAGATTTAACACCAGTGCCGTATGCTCCTCGTCCACCAACCATCTCTTGCAAGCTGTTCCTGGAACAAACTTAGTGCTCAGTCAACCTGCACTTGATCATGCCAATCCAAGTGATAGTGTCAAATGGTATACCCACAGATGGCAGAAATAAAAATCCCATTACATAAAGAGTTTTTTCTTTCTGGACACAAGGTGGGATTTCCCCACGGCCCAGCTGACTGTTATAAGTAACTTCCCTGTGTATGTCACATGTTGTTCAAAGTTGTTTTTAAGTAAGTAAAAGTGAAAATCACTGTGGGATGATCTTGCTGTCCGTTAATGATAGCATTCACCACATTCCTCAACCTCAGGCGTTCACAGAAATGTCCTTCCTACTCCTCCCTGGCCTTGAGCCCACTGGATTTGAGCTGAAACCAGCAGGAGAAGACAGGAAACTGACAGGAAACTGACATGATTACAATGACTGGGTCTGCTGGGTGCTCTGCTGCAGTCACACAGATGTGTATACAAACAGGGTGTTGCCCAGGGGTTGAACTGCAGGGGACGGAGCCTGGGAGGTATCATGGAGAAACAAAACAATGCATCTGTGCTCTAGATTTAATAATTCATGTGCACAGATTACTTTCATGTATGTTGAGTTCAGATTCTATCACTTTGTTCTACAATGCCACAGAGTCTGTAATGCGTTAATTAATAAATCTTACCCATTATGTTCACATGTCACTGAATAATCTAATTATGTATTAAATGGTGAGCATTTTTTCCAGGGGTCTGTACTAAATAGTACCATTTATTTTGGGGGAGGGGTAGGGGAGGGAGATGAATGTGGGTATTTCAATTCAAACAGCCTCACAGACTCTTCCTAATAGGTTTAAGGAAGTCAGGTACAAGGCTGTTGCAGCAGATAAGAAGGAGAAAAGAGGCGCTCTCAGGGAGGTTTACATCAGATTCATCACACATAGGCTTATATGCATATAAATGCTTGTATTTCTGTATTAACATGGTCGGTGTGAATGCATCATTGCCTGAATTTTCTGTGTTAAACTTGGTAAAGTTGGGTTGACATTAAGAGTTTGAAGTTAATAAAAGACGAGGGATCTGCCCCTCAGACAGACACACACCTGCCTGTTCTGCATGCCTCCGGGTCCATTAATAACATGTTGAAATCTGCCAGAATGACCCATGGGTGACCCTGAGCACAGTTCCACCTGAGAACTTCTAACTATGATCTTTTCCCTTATTAGAATAGTCTTGTGGTGTTTCTAACGGCAATGTGACTTTGATGTTTTCAAATGAAATCTTGAGGATTACGACCGGTATTGTGCGCTTTGTCCTTTCTATAGATAATGCATCAACTCATTCTGTGAAAGAATGGCTTTATTCTTTATTAATGGGTAACCAGACAGTGTTGGAAAAAAATATTTTGTTAAATAAAATTAAAGTAATTTTGTATATTACATTGCACACATCACAAAAAACATAATGACAGCAACAAATTCCTGTTACTTAAACTTCAAGTAATTGTGTGGAGCCATTACATTATGTTGTTTATAATGCTGTTACTAGAGTTTGCAAATACAACTATTATTATGATGATTACTATACTGGAAAGGATCCCAGTCATCCCTGCTTTGAAAATGAAACCGTTGTCGGCAGGATTCGAACCTGCGCGGGGAGACCCCAATGGATTTCTAGTCCATCGCCTTAACCACTCGGCCACGACAACTTTACGTACAAGTTGCAGATACAGATTCACACCAAACCTACTTATTCCAGTTGCCATTGTCGTTTCATGACTGTCGTTAAACTGGGCACAATCATTCTGCTCGCATTTATCTCTGAGCTGGTAGTAGAGAGGTGTTGTTTGGGTTTCTTCCGGGTTGTGGTGAACACAACAGCGCCATCTTGTGGCGGTGGACACATGTAGCTGATTGACATTCACTGACATTTCTCTTTGTACGCCTACTTGACTTGAAGTCTTTGGAAAGTAAAAACCGGTCAAAAATGAAATTTTATTTCTAACAGTGAGAAATAAAAAAATATGTGAAGGGAAGGCGATAATAAAATATGAATGTATACTGGAATGGAATCAGATTTTCACCAGGTGCTCCACAAAGCATCTTCAAAGTATTTTACTTACCAGTTTTGTTGCTCCCCTTATTTTTGATGAATATCTTCGGTCCTGTAGTATGGCCAGAACTAACAGAGAACTAACAGACCTGTATGTGTGGATTTGGAAACTGTCTTGAAAACATATGAACTTGATACAAATGCACAGAGGTAGAGGAAGTATTCAGATCCTTCACCTAAGTAAAAGTAGCAATGCTGCAAAAATACTCAATTAAAAGTAAATTCCTGCATTGAAAATATTATTTAAGTAAAAGTAATGCAGTATTATTGGCAAACTGTAGGCCTACATATCTACCAAAAGTACTCAATGCATAAAATGGCTCATGTGAATGTTCTACGTACTATTATATATTTTATTATTACATTAATTTTGCTAATGCATTAATGTATGAGCAGAATTTTTACTGTTGTAGTTGGTCATGGTTTAGCCTATTTGAACTACTTACTGTTGGTTAATTTAAGCTATAAATGCATCACATTCTATAAGCTTCTCGTATGTTTTGCATGGGGGGGAAAAAACATCATTTTTAAAGTAACTAGTAAAAAGAAAAAAGTACAATATTTCCCTCTGAAATGTAGTGGAGTAAAAAGATGAAGAGGCATGAAATGGAAATACTCAATGTAATGTACAATTCTTTTAAAATGAAGTAAAGTAAAAGTAAATAGTTACATTCCAGCACTGAAAAAGCAAACATAACCTAATTCAGAAACTGGATCTTTGAGGAGTGCAAGATACGTTCTGCATCTATTCCTCTTGAAGAATTGCCACCATAATAACCATAATAAGGAGTGACATCTACTGTGTATGACTGACCTCATTACAAATCTAAAACTTTAAAGATAATAGATATGTCGTACGTTATATAGAAGTCCAATTCTCTGTATGTTAAAGGACAACATGATGGAGACAATAAAACATATTAACTACAAGACCTTGCTTCTGAAAAAGGTTAACCACACCACAAACAAAGACCGACACAGCATGTTACATTTCGTGATATAAATTATTTATTTACATTTACAGAAAAATGACCCCATCAAGACAATGTAGTAATAACTATTGTAAATAGAACCCAAGATACAGAAGCTGACGTCATCGTCACAACCGAACAGAGAGCTCTATAATAACATTGTGCTCTCTGTCAAAGGTCTCCTATAACACAAGGTGCAAGGCATCACGTGTAGCCCCAAACCCCCCCTCCCCCCTCCCTCCCAGACCAAACAACACACACCTCATTTAAAGCCTGGTACCCTGCTTTGCACTACCCCGATTGGCTGTGACCCCTCATCTACAAACGACAGACACTGGCTAGCCCGCCTCTAACAAAGCTCACACATCTAATACACATTCACACACACACACACACACACACACACTCACACTCACATTCAGTATCCTCATCGTCCCCCCCAACACCTCGTGGTTCAGTTTTTTTCAGAAAAACCCTGGGCGGAAGTGACAAGGTGCAAGGAGACACATCGGCAACTGGGGGGTTGGCGGCGGCAGCAACTGATGACAACATTACCCCACGCGTGAGTCCCATCACTGACTGGTACGCCAGCTCTGTCTTTGCCATGCCACCGCCCTCCCTGGGCATTCTTAAAGTTCATACTGGGAGAGAGAGGACGAGGAGTGAGGGGAAGCAGATCCTAATTTTCGGGGGGTTGGCCTACAAGGGGAACATCTAACGCCACAGCGCTCCGTAAAGCGGAGGGGCACTCTGTCCGTTGTGTCTGGGCTCAGATAAGTCGAGTGGAGGCGCGCATGGTGTTCTCTGAACTGAAGTGGACATTGTTTTGCTTCTGCCGGTTGATCCTGTTGGTCCGTGGGCACTTCCTGTACAGGGAAGAAGGTGAGGGAGGAGTACAAGAAGAAACACACGTAGGGGTTAGCTATGCTACTGTGAGAATCTGTGAGGATCCTACTAACAAGTATTGTCTGTGTAGCTAAAGCCAGATTCTTTTAAGATTTGTAATTCAATCCCACATACACGGTCCTGGTGCTGTAAATACTCAGTGCTCCAAAATTTACTCTTGTTGTCAGAAGTGGGGGGACACACTGAAATCAGAGGTCCCTAAACACACACACACAAAAAAGCAATTTCTTGCATTCATGTACATTGCTATCAGTTTAGCAAACATCAAAGTATTAGGAAATTGGTTATTGTGCTTCCATAATTGGCAGTAGTACAATAAAAATATTGATTATGCACTAATCCTTCTTAATATCATGTTTAAATTCTTTGATAGTGGCTTTATACTTTATGTTAGATCATGTTGTATTAGCATCTTTACTAAAAAGACAACTGTCATTTACTGCCTTGCCTTTAATTTATTGTTCAATTTGTAATTGCAAATAAATATATCGATTAAATAAATATATCGATTAAATACTTAAAGTACTTTTTCAGCCTGAGTAGTGCTTGCAGTCTTCCTCTCAGCCTGCATACAGCCAACAACCTCCACCAATAGGGCAGGGCAACCTGTATGTAGCCTGAGAGGCCAAACCCAGGGCAAATAAAAGTCAGGAAGAACTCGATGCAACACTCACTGCTGCTCATGAAGCTCACTGCTTTGAGCGCAAAGTAATAATTGAGTTTCGAGAGACAAACTAACACATTGGTCGTGTTGGTCTTTTTATAGGATTTGTCAACAGTAGGAAAAATATGGAATTATGCGGTAACAACGTGGTATCTCGCGGTGAAACCCTTTGGAGCAGACCTTTTCCGAGATGTGACAGAACGGCATACACAGGAGGCAAAGCACAGAGATGACCTTTTCCACTCCCACCTGTTTGTCCTTTAAGTGAATGGCAAGTCTTTATAATAAGTGGAACAACATTTATAGAACACAATACCTGAACTATAGCCCAGTCTGTCCAACAGAGATAGTCACTAGGCACTGACATGTATGTCTGTATAGATTCATTCATTCCTTTACACATGTGTCCATTCACAAGACTCCACTGGAACAATTAACAGCCCTGTGATGTATTGTGGACTTTTACAAGGCTGAGTATTTTTTATATGTTTTTGCTTTAAATGAATATCGCTGAGCAGCAGGAAACATTAATGGTACTGTAGCTGCTTTCGGTGTATAATTCTCTCTTTCCTCCTTTATCTTCTCTCCGTACCCTCTCGTGCCCTCCCCCTTTACAACCGCTCGCTCCTCCTTCTCCTCCCTTCCTTTGCTCAGAGGAGCAGTTTCGTCTCGGCCAAAACTCTTTTAAAATCTTTTATTAAATGTCATAAATTGCTTAGGTCAGCCGGAGGCAGACAAGCTGCAGGCTATATATATGTGCGTGTGTGTGTGGGTGGGCTTCTACTGTGAATACAAAACGCCTGTTCAAACACAAGTGTGTATGCTTGCCTACACAGATATCTCTGTGTATCTATGCTTGTACGCACAAGCTGCACGTTTTCAGATGTGTGTGTGTGTGTGTATATGCATGCATGTGACTACTTTCTCTCTGTGGTGCCATCAAGGTGACCTTTCAGCTGTTTCCTCCAGGCTCCGGAGCTCCACAGCCCCTCTTGTGACTCCCAAATACACACAACACAGAAAATACTGCTCCCAGGCTCATTAGTAAGCTGTGTATGAGCGTGTGTGCGCAGGTGTGTGTGTGTGTGTGTGTGTGTGTGTGTGCGCGTCTGTTAGGGCATGACTCACCTGGTAATGCAGAGCACCACCACACAGATGATGACCACCTGGAGCGCTCCAATGATAGAGGCGATGAGGACATAGTGCAGTTTGCCAGAGCCTGGCACCACATAGAGCACGTTGTACTCTTTGATGTCACACTGGGGGCCTCTGAAACCCGAGTGACAGCTGAGATCACACAAACAAACACACACACACACACACACACACACACACACACACACACACACACACACACACAAGAGAGAGAGAAGAAAGAGAGTCATTTCTTTGCACTGAGACGTTAACAGGTTCATTATTTTTGTGTTTCTAATTGAAAGCTCAGCAACTGTTTGGTACCAACACTGTGGTGGAACAATGCATTTATATGACAGTGTAGCGACTGTGCTTATTCTTTGCTCTGACTATTTAGACGGACATGACTGATAAGGTTTGCAGTGGGCAAGGGAAGGAGGGAGAGAGAGTGTTCACACTAAGCAGCTACATTTGAAAATGCATCATTTCCTCTTTGCTCTGGGCCTCTGTCCACACTAAAGCTGGAATTACTGTATATCTGTGTGTTACGGGCTTAAACTTATGTACGTAGCTGCCATAACTACACTGTAGGCTACGCCGTAGCTGGGGTGTGCCTCCTCAAAAATGTAACACCGGAGCTACAGAAGCTATGGAGATACCACATTTTTAAAATTTATTTAATCTTTATTTAATCAGGCAGTCTCATTGAGATAAAGATCTATTTTCCAAGAGAGACCTGAGAACAAGAAACATTCACAAGCACACAATCAGCAAACAGAAACAACACAACTACACAATAAATAAGGAATTAATTAAATCCTGAAAAACATCAGATAATAAAGCTTTAAAATCACCAAGGGGAATGTAAGACTGCAGTTTGAGGGCAGTTTGCAGATCATTCCGTTTAAAAGGAGCATGATACCTGAAACCAGTTCTGCCAACATTAGTGCGTACATGAGGGATGTCTAAGGATGAGTAGCTACTGGATCGTGTACTTTTGGACACATGGATTGGAAACTCGTAATGAACAGCGGCCTCCCATGTTAAAGTGCTCCTAGTGGATATATCTAAAAATGGCAGCCTCACATTTTAGTGTAGATTGTGGAGATTATGGAGTCATAGGAGTGCCATAAAAAAGAATAAATCTGTGAAAGAATAAGACAATAAATGTGGAAATATAAAGAGAAATAAATAAAATAATATATAAATGTAGATATATAAAGACAAATAATAAAATATAAATGATCCCTTTATTTATCCTTATTCTTTTTCCTTATAACAACTAAATAACTGAAGACTTTAAATATACAGTATAGCCAATTGCACAATACAGGTGTTGTCTTGAAGCTGCATTTATCAGATGGTTTTGCGATCTTAAAATAGAGATCTGTCTGACTGAAACACAATTGTAAACGGGCTATGTCAAGTCCTTAACAGGTGTTGGCTGTGATCAACAGTGTGGCTGTTGTTTTCTGACCAAAAGAGGATGAAGAAGAAGAGTTTTAGCTGTTTTCATATTGTTAAAGTAGTCTAGTATGGACGACGATCTTTGCAAACACAACCTGAAAAAGATAGTGTGGACGCACATCGTTTTCACCTAGTGCTTTCAGATTTATCCAGCTTAGTGTGGACGTAGTCTGAGAGAGCCGGACACACACACACACACACACACAGAGAGAGACAGTGAGAGAGAGACTAATGAAGGTGATCTTTGTCCTCAGAGAGGAGCTAAAATGGTCCCCCTTTTAATCTCTCTTTCCCTCTCCATCTCCTTTTCTTTACCTGCTTCTCCCGTCTCTGGGGAGGTTGTTACCCACCAACACCTGCATATCCTTGTTTGGTACCAACACATACACACACAGACACACACACACACACACACACACACAGTCTCCTTCACATTCTCTATCCCTTCGACCTGACAGTGTGTAAGATGAACATTGCAACCTTGTTCTGTTTGGGGTTTGTGCTCTGTTTCCACACACACACACACACACACACACACACACACACACACACACACACACACACACACACACACACACAGACATGCATCGATCCCATAGAGACCACTGTGCTCCCCTTCTCATTAGAATACAACCTCCAATTTCCTGCAACCAGTAGGGGGCAGCAGATACCTTTCCCACTCCCTCTCTGCTGAGCACTGTTCTGTATGCAAGCCAAATGTCTGGCTGGGCGAGCTGGGACTAGTGAGGTTGGAGAGAAAGGAGAGAGATAGAGGGAGCGAGAGATACCAAGACCCCCTGGCTGCTACATTATCAGGCTGTAAAAGATGGTAGACCTAAGTGGCACACATGTACGTCCACTGTGTGTGTGAGTGTGTGTGTGTGTGTGTGTGGGTGGTGAGTTTTAACATCATTCCTCATTGTGCCTTTATGTAAATGCATGTCTGTGTTGCCTGTGTCCAAGTGTATTTTGTGTGCTTATGTGAATATGTATGTGCACTGTATGGATGCAATCATTTCCACCTGTGTGACTGCTGTTCTGTAAGTGTGTTTTCGTGTGTGTGTATGTGTGTCTGTATTTGTTGTTTGTTGCATTTTCTTGTATTTCTATACTCATGAGGCCCAAATACGGCCAAATCCTCCTGCTCCTTGCCTCTTTATAGGATATATCCAGTGTATGGATCTTAGTTTTGTTTAGTAATTGTTGGTATTGGTTTGGATAACATTGTATTCACCAAAGTCATTGCTGAGATGTGGGAATCACAAAAAAACAAACAAAAAAAAAAGTCTGACAGGGCAAGAAACAAAGCCCCAGGTTAGCTAAACTGTGTGCAAACAGGTTTCCTGTGTAGTGAGGGATCCTTACAGACAAGCTCTGGATAAACTTCCTCTTTCAACAATCGAGCCCATACCCCATTGAACTACGTACAGATCTCAGCTCAGTTTGGTGACAACAAAGTTATCATAGCCAAAACGATGGTCAAACCCTCCAAAAATGTCATCCAAGTTGTAATAGGACCGTAACTGTCCTTTGAGGGGATGGTTTAGGGTTAGGACTAGAATTAGGACTAGGTTTAGGTCAAGGTTTGGTGTAAGATTAGGCATGTAGTGGTCATGTTAAACCTGCATTAACACATTTTTGTGGTCAAAACTGATCGAATGCTGAAATTACTATTTGAATCAGATGCACCCACGGAGATCACCACTCCATTTAAGAAGCGATGTGTGGAAAGTTTTTGGATTTCCGTCAACAAACGGCAAGCTAGACGACCTAGAGTCCAAGGAAGCACAGCTACAGCAAGCAAGACTGACCTCTTCTGTACCTCCCTCATCACGGGGCTTACCAGCTGCACGCCAAGTTAATTAGTTATTCATTTTGTGCCTCAGCTAAATTATTACTTCGCAGGTTGGTAATTCCTAATGTTTATTGGTAATGTTGGAATGCCCTCTAGTGGACAGAGCGTATAACAACCACATGCTGATAGTGGCAGTAGCAGTGGCAATGCATAAGCCTGTGTATACACTGTATAGCTACATAGTAAATATTAATCATAGGCTAAATGTGAGCATTACAAAGTTGTATCTAATTTGAATATTAACAATAATAAGGGATGAAATTTGAATGCCATTATAAAGGAAGACTGACAGCACTTCTTAGCATTCTTTTAAAGTCGTGTTTTTGGCCACCTGACGAAGGTAAATCCAATATTTTAATATAATATAGCCACTCTCTTTTAGCTCTGCTTTGGTCTCCACCAACTCCTGAGGGAAATATATATCTTTTTAGCTGTTCACTGTGTCTGTCTGCTGTTTGGTGCTGAGCAGGAAGTGTACAGTGGGTTTATCAGAGCTGTACAAATGATACTGTTTTTAAAGTTACTTTTTTTGCTGCTGTAAACAATACTCAGATATTTCATAGCTTCTGGGAACTCGCTGATGATACACTCGAGGTGTCAGTCATCAATGACGGGGACAGCAGCACGGTGGTGTGTTTACAGCCAAGTGTTATCATTGGCAGACAGATGATGGTGCAACAAAGTGTGGGTTCTCAAGATGAAATCATCAGCAAATCAAAATGAAACTGGTGAAACAAGATCATACTGTGTGGGGGAGGAAACACATCCAACATCCTCATTTAGCAGTGAGAAATCCAAGAGCAGTGCAGCATATTTGACTGGTCAACTGTAGCCGGATCTCAAACACTTCTCCCTCTCAGCACACTGGCTTGTGTTCACACAAGATACACAAGCCTGGTTAAAATATAAATGGCCCCCAGCCCTTGCCTAGCATTTGCTGACTAGCCAGCTTACATTACACGCTTTCTTTCGGAGTCCGCAGAGTCCTCTTGCTTTATGTAGGATTTGTTTATAGCCACACAACAGTCAGAGTTACACCGTAAAAACATTGTAGCCAATAATAGCTAAGATGAATATAGTTTAATTGATTGCTACATAAGAATCCATGCACTGTAGCTCATACTGAGCTACTACAAATATAGCCTTATTGATTGCTAGCTATTAAAAAAATCCATTCAACTCATTATAAATGAATAATCAATAGTCCCAACTCAGTGTATTATGCTAAAATTACACTAATTAAACTTGTCCTAAAATATTGTGGCATTAAGTGTTACATAATGTCAAACAATGGGTGACCTGGTGGCCTGGTGGTTAAGATGCAAACCATTTACCGTTGGGGACCTTTGTTACACGTCAGTCCCCCTCTCTCTCCCCTCATTTCTTGTCGCCTCTTTATCGCCCACCTTTGAATAAAAGGCAAAAATGCCCCAAAAATACTTCCCTACCCGTCCCTTGTCCTCACAAATATAGTAATACTCTATGTGTGTGTGTGTGCGTGCGTGTGTGTACCTGCAGGAAGGCTGGGCCAGGATGCTGGGGAACTGACACTCTCCGTGGACGCAGTAGTTTTTGTAGTGATCTGGACAGGGGATGTACAAGCCACGGACCAGCCCGTTCCTCTGATCCTCTTTTTCCTCTACTGTGTAAACACACACACGGACACACACAATCCATAAATACTTGTGATTCTCATGGCCCCCTGTGCTCATACATGACTGTACTGTACAAGAAAGACGCAGCAAAGTAAGCAAGAGAGGAAGAGTGAATCATAAAAGGTAAAAAAAGAAATTCAAAGACAGATACGGATGAAAAGGAAAGTCTGAGAGCGACAGACGGAACTGAGTCAGCGCTTTGACTGGCAGCCCATGTTATTTGCCAGTTACACATGCAGTCACCTGTGAGGTCGGTCCGTGCGAAGTGTCCATCTCCGCCTTTGTTCCCTCCGGTTACGATGTCGCCTGGAAAGGCCAAAGACACATTCAAAGTGATCTCAGGTCACCACCACCTCTCCATTATGGGTTACATGTTCAAACTGATGCCAGTGCAGGCGGAGAGAGTTGAATGTGAATGATCATCTCAACAAAGGGTTTATGTGGTGTGCGCGTCTGACTAGTTAATGTGTATAAATGTGAACTATTCTCTTCAAAAGTCAGACACTGCCCCCCCAATGTATTACACTGAACAAAGGGCAGAATAGAGCAGAAGATCAGAGGGAATAATGCACTTTCGCTCACGTTATTGACGCTGCATTGAATTCCCCTTTTCACAATGGCTAGACAAACTCTCCTTCAAATCATTATCATTTTATTGTAATTGATTTTTTTTTCAGTGGTCAGTGAATTTATCCCCTCAAACTGAGTGTGTAAAAGCATTTCCCAGGTTTATGATGCAAGAATTGCGGCAAGAAATGTGCCTGCACCTGGGACTTTTAATTCATTATTTATTCTTTTTCTTATTGCTTTTTCTTATTTATTTGCTCATAGAACACCAGAACAAGAATAAAAGGAAAGAAACAAAACAGGGTTTCGGTGTATGTTTGATATCCACGTAAGAAAAATCAAATTCAAGACAAAATTAATTTTAAGGCTGCTCAGAGGGGAAACGCTACAAACGTTAGTCTTTTTTCTTCTTCCTCCTTTAATTCTTTCCTAGCTCCACACATCGATGACAACTTAAGGTCTTAATGCTGCAAGTGCATGAATGAAAAATGGAAAATCTTTTTCGCACTGGTACTTTTTGTTGTTCCAGGTTCGTGTGAGCTACAGTAGAAAGCAGGGCTATTTCCAGAAAAAGAAAAATGAAATGTAAAATGCTTTCTCAATAATATGACAAGTGACACATGGGGGAATATTATAAACCAGCAATCTAAACATCAAGGTGCCACTTTAAATCCTGGCCAACATGAGGCTTACTTTTTCACAGGGCTAAATATTCCTCAGTTTCATGACATCTCTCTCCACTTTCCCCGACTGAGACAGAACGCGTGGAGGCGTGATCGAATCGATCGGGGTGGTCTGACCCAAAGGGTGCAATGTGGGGGAATACAGATTTCTATTTGTGTTCCAGAGCTGGTTAGCCCTGATTGCTTTACCCCCCATTACTTCGCAAAGCCTTCATCTTGGTTCTTGCATCTCGATCGATTGTCCCGTTTGTCCCGGGTGGATGCAGAGCCGATCAAATGCTTGCGAATGTTACTCATGCACAGTAAAAGCAGCTGACAACTGAGATTTGAAACACCTCCCTGGACTCTCTTGGCTCTCTATCCACCCGATGACAGCTTCAGTCAGATCTTGCAGTTGCAAAATAAGAAGAAATTAAGATGTTGGTGGCTCATACCTCAAATAAATAAATTAAATAAACATATTCCAAAGAACAATTCTCCTGTGCCTTTGTCTTCTCCCACGTGGTTTAGCAATATGACTCAGTTCAGGGATTTAACAGCAGAGATTAATAAAATAACTTTATCCCTGAAGCCGTTACAAACAAATACTGCACCCAAATAAAAGATACTAGACTAAAAAGGGGGGATTACTATTCAGTAAAATGATCAATCTACATAGCAGTGAAGGCTATGTGGGGTTTTGAGGATTATCTTTGCACACTGTTCCAAAATATTATTGAGTGAAAATATCTGCAATTATGAAATGTGGTTGGAACTGCAGCTGGAGGGAGATATGGAATCATGCTGTCTGCGCTTAGCTCTGCAAGCTGCCTCATTTGCCCCCACATGGCCTCACTTCAACTTGATGCCAACACCTTCCAGACAGATTGACCGCTTGTGTGTGTGTGTGTGTGTGTGTGTGTGTGTGTGTGTGTGTGTGTGTGTGTGTGTGTGAAGGTGTTGCTGTGTCCTTTGGAGGGAATGTATGCACACACGTGTGTGTGTGTGTGTGTGTGTGTGTGTATGTGTGTGTGTGTGTGTTTGTGGGTCTGACCTTGGCAGTGGCCCAGGTACTTGACCTCGATGCGTTCCTGCTTCTGACAGGACGCCTCCTTCACCTGGCAGGGGTTGTCATAGGAACGACCGTCTGAGGCACACACCGGGTTGAAGCTGATGTGGGAACAGTCGATGTTGCAAACACACCTGCAGAGCAAGAAGTAATATTAGGGTAGTGAACTTCTAAGCGTTTTATTCATAATCTATGTCAAGATCTAAAATAAACGAGATCTGAAATATTAATGAAAATGAGTGCATCTTTATTCCGGAGAGACTTGTGTGTGTGTTTGACTGCGAGGGACACAGACCAAAATTCGTTTGGGGATTAAAAATGAGACAAAAAAAAGTACAGCTTGCACTCAGTCAGGATGTTGGACCATGCAAAGTAATCCTGTTCAGACTGCGTTTTGGCACATTCATTCTGACACAATAGGAAATGGATTTAACAAAAAGAGACAGGCTGCACAGAAGACTTGATTGACAAATGATGTACCGTTACAATGGCAGGAAGCTATTAATAATGAAAGAATTGTAGATAACAAAGCTGGGCATTTTAGCGTTGCAGGGGAAATTGTAGCACAAAAAACCCAGCCGCCATTCTCGAGCCTTCAGATACATAATTTATTTTAGATAACATTGAAAATAGCTTAAATGGAAAATAATAACTTCTAAGCTAATACTATCATAGTGCACACTGAAACAGCTTGGTAACGCAAAGTCACTGAAGATTGCAGAGCAGCTTGTTTCTGGTATTACACCATGTCTTTATAATGTCCTTCTACAAAACCCACTCGGCTGACAAATTCTAAAACTGATCTCGATGAAGATGAGGACAACTGCAGAACATTGGCTTCGAGGCCACAGGCATGTCTGGCGTATTACTGTCACAGCTGAGCACTAAAATGTGGCCTACATTACCTTCAAATGGAAATTCTCTGTTGTTTCGACAAGCAAGTTATAATCACTGAATGCATTTACTGCTTACAACAGATGATTGCTTTAAGTGCAAGTTGTTCAAGTTTGGAAAAGCTTATCTGCAGAACCGAGGAGAAGTCAAATTAAAAGTGTGCTCATTTTTGTCTTTGGCAAATTACTGCTTGCATCCATATGCTTTTAAATTAATCATGTTTTGTCTTCTCTGTATATTCAATCAGTTACTTCCTTCTAGAAAGCTGGTGTTTCTGGTGTGTTTTCGAAGCAGACTATAATGCATTCATTTCTCTGCGAATCAGGCACTTGCTTTATGCTTTTAGCTCTCGCAAATTAACCAGGCAATTCGCAGTCGCACCACAATTTTCGATGGAAGTTAAGCACAAGACGTTCCGTGTTTGTGTGTCTCTGCGTGTGGGCTCGTCTGCGTGTGCGACATGTGCACAAATGAGAGGGGGGGGGAGTGAGCACAAACACCTGCGTGCATGTGCATATACTGTGTGTGTTTGTGTGTGTGTGTGTGTGTGTGTATTTTGGTATATGTGTAGCGTGACCCTTAAGTGTGTGGCAGGCCTGATCAGCAGAAATTACACCCAGATTGCCTTCCCCAGACAGTTGCTGCTGAGTAGCGCTGAACGCTAGATTCTGTAATTATAAATCTGTCATTATTCTCCCGGTCTTTTCATTTTCCCCTGGTGCCAAGCTCTCAGTAAAGCACAGGCATTCAGCTGTCTTACAGCCGCATTTGCATACACACCCACGTGGGCGCCCGCCAACACATGAACGTGTGCCCACACACACACACACGCCGACACCTTCACAATCAGCCATGATGAATCTTACTGCTGACATTGATGCTGATTGAAACGCCGTGCAGCAAAGCGTGGCAGTGCTCAGCTACTGCTGTAATGATGGATCAGCAAAGTAAGAATGATGTGAAGAAAGGCTTCGTTATGCATCAGAGAAGACACGGTTGTATAAAGGCACGCAATATCCAAAATCCCACATGACACTGAAGGTGAGCCTACGCAGCTATGAATGACCTGCCACTGCAGGGGGTTACACAATGAGACTGTAACACCATACTTTAAAGGGTCAGTTCACTTGGCAAAAATGTATACTGCTGTCAAAAAAAAAAAATCTTTTCAACACTCTCTCACTCAGTGCTCCTGTGCCTCTGATGTGTGTGTGTGTGTGTGTGTGTGTGTGTATGTGTGTGCGTGTGTCTTGCCTAGCGAGCTGCGTTTTCACATATGCCGAGCTTTTCACTGGAGAAAAACCAAAACACCCTAAAGTCAAAGAAGTGTCAGACTCTGCCGTGTACAACACTGCCTGAAAGCTTAACATGGAATTTTCACTTGCAAAATACACAGTGGTATCATATAATACCAGTGGCACTATACATCTTGCTACTCATTTAAGAAGCAATGTGTACGCTGACATCAGCTAATGCTTGTTTGAAGGCAAATACTGAAGCCTTAAGCTGTTTTATTTACAGGAAGTGTGCCCATATAGCATTGCTAAAAATACCAAATTTAGGATCCTGACCAAGGTAGAGGTAAAGAATACCCATTTGGCAGCATTTCAGCAAAAAAACTAGCCAAGTTTCCAGTGTATTTGAAACTGGAAACCATGTTTACTGTTGTTGTTGGTTTGGCAGTAGACATTATTTTCTGTGGTATTTCTCATTCAGTATTTGATATAAAATTGAGGTAAAAATGATCTCTTTTAGTAACTATATACAATTCTTGAAAAAGTAAAAATATATCTTCCAATTGTGGATAAATTGTAATTGTACTGGCTTTGAATCACAGTGTATTGTTACAAATTTACCTACTTTATCTTTTTTTTTTGTAGCAGATCTACATACCTACATATCTAGACAGTGTCAATTGCTCTAAGAGGCATAGATACACACCCCTACTTCCATTGTATTAAGGTGGAGGCAGATATCCCACAAGCAGATTACTCAAAACCCCATCAGTTAAAGCCAAAATGATCTGCATAGGTAGATATCACTAGAGGCAAGTGAGACATTTTTTTGTCTGTAGTTGGAGTTAACCTTTAAAGATTATAAAACAGACTAATTTTGCAACAGCCACCCTAAAGGCAAGATTAGGCTTACAATTAAAGTGTCTGCGTTATCACAAAAAGTATCTTAATGAGAATAGTCTTAGCATGAAAGGAAGCAGCGAGAAGAATCATGAGGAACTAAGAATAAAATCAAAATCTTGAGAAGAAATTTTCCTCACATCCACCATTGTAAAAAGCATAGGCTTAACACTGCACACATGTACATGTATGAATGCATACTGCCCCCCATCATTGAAGAGCTTTCAGAGTCTCGGCCATCCCGAGAGGCCGTGGTTGGTCGGTGGCTGATGTCTGGGCTCCATACATTTTTAATGAGGCCTCTCACTTTCTCCACAATAGGCACTATACCACTAGACTGCAGTGCGTCAACACATCCTAATGCTACTCGCACACACACTCAAACACCCGCAGACAGGCGTGCACAAACAGTCACATACGTGCACGAGACAGCAATCGCTTTGTGATAAACCTTGTTTTTCCCCTTTTCTTTCTCTCTCTCTCTCTCTCTCACACACACACACACACACCAAATCATTGCTTCACACATTCTGCTGAGAGGTACAAAGGGGTAGAGAAGTGTTAAATGAAAGTTAGCGGCGTGTGTGAAAGTGTGAACTGTACATACCCGAGTGTGTGTGTGACATGTGTGCGTGAGGATACTTTCTTAGCAGGATGTGTCGTATTGATTAGTTCCCTGCAATTATTTCCCTCCCATCAAAGTGCCCCCCCCCAGACTGTCTGCTGGCTCTCAACTGAAAAGGCCACTTTACACACATGTAAACTCACACACACACACACACACACACACACTGTAACACATACACACACAGAAGCTGAGGCCAACATATCCACTGACTGCCTCATGATGTGTACAAATCCTTAGCAACAAACCTTATTGCCACATAGCATTGATTTTTATAATCCTTAGCCTCAAATTTCACTTTAATCCTTTGAAAAAATTGAGTGAGAGAGGCAAACACACAGACAGGGAGAGAGAGGGAGAGGGAGAGACAGCAGCAATGTTGAAACAGAGAGAAAAAGGGAGAAATAGAGAAGAGAGGATATGTATATATGCATACAAATGATTAGAGGCAGAAAAAGCCTTAAGAATACACACACACACACACACACACACACCCACAAACAGGGAAATAATATTGCTGTGCTTTGTGCTTTGTAGCACTAAACATTGTGAGTTCAGTAATCATGGATGGATAACTGAACGGGCCTTCTCGGCCAGAGCCTCTGTTTGAAGTTTCTTTTCGATTTCATGTTGGAAAGTTAATGAAATGTCTACAAAGAGATGCAAAATGACTACACAGAGACGCAAAACCACCACAAAGAGATGCAAAAGCACCACGAAGAGACACAAAATGACTACAAAAAGAAGCAAAACAACTACAAAGAGATGCGGGCTTTGTCTTTGCCCAGTTGCCCATTGTCTCATAATCTGTCTATGTCAGTAATGTGTGGAGGGCTTCCAGTGAATGTTGTGTGTATATGTGTGTGTGCATGGAAAATAAAGGCAGTCTCCCACCTTGCCCATTGGCCTGTGACTTGTCTGGCGTTTCATTGAAATTCCCTTTTGCTCTCCATAGAATGGACTTCAATAAGGACACAAGTGCCGGCTTTGAAAAGCCTCTAGCTCATTTCTTAGGAGGTCTAAACCCAACGTTCACACAGCAAGTGTCCCTGCAGTCCCTCTCTATGACTAGCTCGCTATCTGTTCCTCCTTCTCTACCTTAATTCCATCAACACCGATGGGTGCTATTGATGGGTTTGAAAGCATGGGTTTTTGCGGGTAATTACAGTTTTACACCACAAATGGATCTAAATGGGTTTTCATGACACTCTATTGATCCTTGAGGGGTAAATTGGTCTTTTTGCCTGCCGCCTGCCTCCAGAGTACAGAAAGCTACAGAGGGGTGGTGTAAGGATAGCAAGGCTCTCTGCCACAGCAGGGTCAAACATAGTATAGTTCAGCCAAAATAGGTTCTACCAACAAATAGTATTTTGGCCACATGACTAAACACACACACATTTATATCTGAATCCAGATGGTGAGTCATAAATGATGATGAATGAATGAAATAGCAGTTTTCTCCTGACTACACTGCTCAGTGAAAGTCAGAGCATCATTTCTAAGCACTTTATGAAAATAACCCTTCATTATAATAGGCATGCATTCTTTCATACTGTCAAATTGTATAAAGATAATAATCAAGTATAAAAAAATAAAACAAAAGCATTAAAATCTCCTGTCATGATCCCACTGAAAAGCACACTGATGGATTAGCAGCATAGAATATTGTTGATGCCAGCAGCACTTACAAGTGTCTCGACTAGTTTGAGTCCAGCATGATTCCAGACCTCTGAATTGCTGGACACATTTTTTCAGCATTAAATAAGTTAATGTTGTGCTCAATCAGCCAATCGGAGCTTTTTAGGTGGTATTAAGAATGTGGAGGTCATCTTCCTGGGCTAAAGCCAGAAAAATGGCCACAAAAACAGTGACAAGCATTTAATGGGATCGACTAATCTGACGCAGTGACCATCCAGTCCGATCCCGACAGAAACAACAACTTTTAAAGGAATAGTTCAAAATTTTGGGAAATAACATCTATTCACTTTCAGTAGGTGAGTTAGATGAGAAGATCAATCCCACCCTCATATCTGTCCGTTAAATATGAAGCTACAGCCAGCAGTCGGCTATCTTAAATTAGCATAAAGACTGGAAGTAGCAGGAAACAGCTAGCCTGGCTCTGTCCAAAGGTTACAAAGCCCGCCTACCAACACCTCTAAAGCTCACTAATTTACACATTTCTTTAACTCGTACTATATATAACTGCTAAGTGTAAAACATGACAAGTGTGTTTCCAGTCTTTATGCTAAGCTAAGCTAACCTTCTCCTAGCTGTAGCCTCATACTTACCTTACAGACAGATTTCCCATAAGGTCGAACAAGTCCTTTAAAACAGAATAGTTCTTGGATCATCATGACAAACCTTAAGCTAACTGCTCTTGGTAACCTCTACCGAAGCGTCAGTTGAATATAACATTGGCAAGATGGATAAATCGCTCACAACTGATTGGTTGGGGCCAAATTTAAAAAAAGCTCCAAAGCAGAACACGACTAATGTGAATAACACGTCACAATGAATAATGAAGTGAAAACAAAATGGCACTTCAGTCTGATTAGCAGGCTACTTTCTATACAGTAGCTCACAATTTACAGACCAGCATTTATTTATCACTCTGTATTATTTGTATGAAAATAAGAATAATGCATTAATCTAAACACATCACTTTACTGTCACCTGGCCTTTGATTACAGTCATCTCCCTCCACTCATTGTTTGATTAATTGACGGTTTGTTTGATTAAAATCAGCTGCCGCCTGCAAAGAATAACCTCTCATTATAATCAAAATGATCCTTTGCTACGCCAGTGGTTGGCTGATGTTTGATGAAAATTACCTGCTGTTGGGTTGCAATTACCTGTCTGATTATTCACCAGAAACATTCCTATCAAAACACCTTGGGGCTTTTGAAAGATTAAAATACTTGTAGTTTGCGTTTTACAAGAAGGGACACTGAAATATTCATATGTCTGTTTATGTCAATTGCTTTTTTAACGAGAGACATTATTGACTTAGGCAGCCTCGCTTTGTCTTGTCCATTGTCTTCTTATTGTGGGGGCAAACATCCCACTGTATATTTTGTGTAATTTCCTTTGTTCCAGTTATGCTTCATATGCTTCAGGCTCCATTTTCTTTTATGTTTTCAGTTTTGTGTGCACACATCACCGACAGTACATTGTGCTGTTGTGGCCTTATGAATTCTACCTTCGGGGATTAAGAAATTGCTAATAAATCCATTTCTGTGTTTTAGTAGAATATTAAGGTGCATTTTGTGAAAGTGGGTGGCATCAGCAGGAGTGGACTCCAGCTGTTTGGTATTTGCAACAAGGCTCAGAATGCATCATGAAACCGTTCCTTGGCATTACGGTTATTGCACACCAGGGTACATTATCTTTCCATTACATCAAGCCGTTTGATAGAGTCATACTCTCAGGGCACTTCTAATTTCTAGTGGTACATCTGGGATTTCTTATAAGCACTGCCTTCCTTTTGCTGATAGCAGCTGATCCTTGTTCCACACCGAATCAGTAATGTTGTTTCATTTAAGCTTCATTCATGCTGTAGAAAGCAAATACACTGATGCTACTGTCTGGCACTGGAAACAGTTCACCACTTTAGCCTTCATCTCATTGGGCTCCGCACTCGCGTGTTTATTATGTACCCCTGAGGATGTTTTTAGCTTCTTCCTTGTTAATGCATGTGGTGGGAGCCGATAACACGTGACCTGCATCCATCTCATCTGCAATAAATGGTTAAATTTCTGACAAACGTTATTTCTTCTCTGAACTAGTTTTCCTTGTGTGAGTCAAAGTCATTTTTGGCCTGACATTGCCAAGTCCTGTAAGGATAGTAATTGGATTTCCAGAATAAGCGAAAATCTCCTTTCTCTCTGTGCCCCGCTCTAGTAATTGAGGTTAAATGAAATGGTCAACCATGCACTAAACCTCAGTGGGTGTTCACCGGTGGGGATGTGCAGTATAAAGAAGAGTTCTAATCTAAATTCATTCTTAGTGTTCAAACTTACTAAAATGTTTCAAATATCAAATATAGGGGGTGTTGTTTGATAGAAAATGCTAAAAGGTGTCAAGATGACTTGAGTAGATTGGTCGACTGGTGTCACATAGCTTTGACAAAAAATGGCAGTTTCAAGCATTTTGTGTGGGTGCTTGTGTGTGCAAACTCACCAAACATCCTCTGCGTCCACATCACACTCAGCCCCAAACTGGCAAATATCACATGTGGACGTTTCCTTCTGCCCTGCCTCGGCTGAGCCCTCCCCTCCTAAAGGTGACAGAAAGAGACAGAGGAAAAAGTTCAACGCCTGTTTCATCCAACACAGATTTGTGACAAAACTTCCTGTATGTGACTATATTTGTGTAAAACCCAATTGGTTCATTCAGAGGGAGGATGAACAAAGGACTGTAACAACGCACCTTTTACATTGCAATGTGACCGTGAGAAATCAGCCTTGGACCACTCAAGTGCATTTACATTCTGCCATATCCCGTCGTAATCCCACCGAAGTTATCTCCTTCATCCTTTCACTCCTTCCCCTTTTTCTCCACCCTCTTCTACTCCTTGCCTGACTCTCATCTATCACTCCCAATATCCCCGCTGATCTCTTTGGAGTCCCCCTTTTATTTCATCGCGCTGATTTTCTCGCGCTGTGAGTGCGACAACTCCTTGGCGGCGGTGTGGGCACTGGCGTCAGGCTTATGGCGGCTTAGGGACCCCGCCGGTGCATATCACGCCTCATGAGCGGCCGAGGGGGAGAGGGAACCGAAAAAAAAAGAAGCAATCTGGCCAATCTCAAATTGCATTCTCTCACCACAGAGGACTCCTCAAGTCTCTGCACGCTCTCTCTTTTCTTCTCTTTCCCCTTGGCCCTCTTCTCCATTAGAAAAGCTCTATTTTTAAACTTACTAGGGCCCATGAGGACAACTTTGGAAAAGACGACGAAGAGGTGGAACTTGGCATCATTTCCCCATGTCATATCTTTAATCTCCCCAACACACACACATGCACAGACACCCACAGTGCTGCCACCATGCATTGCTCCCTTGTGTCGCCTCTTTCATTTTCCCTTCTGAAACTTTTGTTATTTCTTGTGATCCCTGGTGACACGCTGGATGAATTGGAAAGAACTCTGGTAGAGAGGTTTAACCTGATTTTCCACCGTCAAGCTTTAAGTTGGTTTTGACTCTCATTTTAAGGTCAAAGTCAGTTAAGTTTACTTGGCTGTCTTTCACTGTTGAATCTAGTTGACTTGCCTCCTCCATGACTCTCTCAGCTTGGATTTTGTGGCTGTTGGGTCAGATTATCCCAACAGCTTCATTCGCCTCTTTTGACTGTGTCCAAAACCACAATGCAGCCTACAAGAGTGAAAAGTTCCTTTGCTGAGGATGTTAAGCTCCTTTCAAACATCCTGCCTTTGCTTTCAATGTTGTTTCCTTTTGAAGCTGTGTCTGAAGCTGCAGGTGTTGGAAGGCAGCCATGGCGGTGAAGCAACTTGTCCTCTGAACGCTGAACATTTGCAGTTAGGTGGCGATATGTACATTCTGTATTCACAGCTTTAGTTTGCTCAACCTTCAGGTCACAGGACTGGGAAGACTACAAGGTGTGAATCTGCGTTGGCGCGTGGCCCACCAGTGGAGCTTGAACACCAAATAGTCTTCACTGCAATCATCTCAGCAAATATTCTCATATATAATTCTAGAATCTAATTTATTTAAAGTTCTACTGGAGCTTCATTTGTTTCCAAAATGTTCTTGAAATCAAAAAAGCTGCCCTATTTGATAAGATCATTATTGAAATCAGCTTTTTTGCATAGAATAAAGTGAAGGCATCTCAAAATGATGGCCTTTTATTTGTGAAAAACATTTTGGCTTGTAGTTTCATGCTGGTGTGGAGGTACATACTGTATGTGGTGGCAGGAAGACCAGCAGCGGTATGCGCAAAGATGGTGGCAACAAGACTAAAAAGGTGGGGCTAATGAATAAAAACAACAATGAGCTGGCTCTGCTACAGCTACTGTCATGAATTTCATCATAGTGTAACAAAACTTTATCTTTAAAATTCATCAGATCCATCAGCTCCTAACAGAAATCTGAGGGGAAACACCCGTCAGTATAAAGAAATGTGACCACTACACTGTCTTTGTATCTCATTTCATTAAAGGGGCACTCCACCAATTCTACTCATAGAGTTCAGTTTACCAGTCATAAGGAGTATCAGTCTGTGAAAACAGCTGTATAATCTCTTCTGTGGCTCTCAAGGGAGCTTTCCATCGTCAGGGTTATTTTGGCTCGAGTTCGAAACTTAATTTCTTTTAAAAGAAAAACTGTGTTACAAACAGGAGGTGTGGGGTTTGAAAGGACTTTCACAGAGACGGTCTAACGAAAGACGCCAATTCTCCTGTCAGTGCCCTTGACCAAGGCACTGGCTTAGAACTGGTTGGTCCCTGGGTGCTGCACAGTGGCTGCCCACTGCTCCTAACACTTAGGATGGGTTAAATGCAGTGAATGATTTTCCCTACAGGGAAGGATAAAGGATAGCTTTAATCAAGTTGCGTTGTGGGGCATGTATTGTAGGTGTATCCAGTGTTTTGGGAGCTAGACCCGGTCATCTTGTTCTCTGCTACACATATTTTGACAGATTCTTTTTATAATCTTCCTCGACATTATTGGAGTGCAATAGTAAATCATTTTAAGTGTCTTATTGAACCAATTCAAAATCCATGCGTAGAAAAATAAGAAGCCTAAATGTAAAATTTGTTATTTATTATGCCTAATATAAAAAAAGCGGATAAAAAATGAAACAGTTGGGAAATGCTATCAAGAAAAAGAACTGAAACATAAAAAAAGAAAAGACAAAAACAAATATCTGGAGCTCTAATTTACTTACTTCATCAGTTCAGGCCCTGTATAATATTCCTAGAACATCCTCATATGAATATGTACATATAACATTTCTATACTACTTCAAAATATGTCTACAATATTTTCTCATTACTCATCATTGTATTCATACCACTGGGTTTTTGTCCAAGTGTATCTTGGTTTTAATTTATCATATAATGTAACATATGTGCTGTGGTAGCTACTCAATAGTGAATTTATTATAATTTTCTCTTATATCAGCTAACTTTTAGTCCCTAGTATGGTTCAAGCTCCAAAAACTCAAGATCCTATCATAATGTAACACAATAGCATATTTTCGTTAGACCCTCCCTGCCTCGGTAAATGTCCATGTTTTTCAAATTCTATGCCCCTAGTTTGTAAGGCAGGCTTTCTGTTATACAGTTGTTGTCTCCATCATAAGGGTTATTGTTTCCTCTTGAGCCACAGGAGACATTATCCAACTCACAGTACTGCTCACGGGCTGAGTACTGCTCTTCATGACTAGTAAACTGATCTTGATGTGTAAAATCGGTGAAGTTCCACTTTAAAACTCAATAATGCAAGCAATACTTGCAAATCCACGTTTCTTAATTCATGTACTTTCAAGGTGTGTTGTCAGCGTTGTGTTCAACTGTGCATGGCAGTTCAATTATATGGACTTATTCTTTCTCACGTCAGAGTTGAAGGTACTGTTGACGCTGGGACTGCAGCTGATTGAATTAGCCAGTTGTGACTCTGACCACTTACGTAAATGTAATTTCCACCTGTCATGTATGTTGTGGTGTGGGAAATTTTCACAGGGCTCTCGCAGGCACCGGAGCCAGCCAGTCCCTCTAGTTGCTCTGTGCTCTGTCAAATGATCAGCTCCACATAAAGGCTTGTGGGCAGGCAATCATGTAAGCTCTCCCACGATTCTCCGAGAAGAGAGACAGAGACAGAGAGAGAGCGAGAGAGACAGAGACAGAGAGGGACAGACAGACAGAGAGAGAGAGCGAGAGAGAGAGAGAGAGGGACAGACAGAGAGAGAGCGAGAGCGAGAGAGAGAGAGAGAGAGAGAAAGAGACTATACACGATTCTGTAATGCCTGCTCGTATTTCTTACGTGTGCATGCACACGCACGACGCAAATGCCAACATTGTCTCCTTTCCCTCTTCTGTCTGTCCTTTTCACCCTAACGCAACAGCTAACACATCTTGTATGCACACTCTCACACACACTCTTCCCCAGGTCCCCATACACGCTACTGCAGGCACAATTACCAAAGGCGACTGGGGACAGGCAGTGTTTTCCACTCCTCAAATCCCTGATAGAGTCTCCTGTAGCACTAACACAACACCTCCCCTGTTTCTGCGTCTGCTAATCCCAGGAATCGCGAGACATGGCTGGGTAATGACTGAAATGATTAGCCTTTCTACTGCCCCTGCAATCACCCCCAACCAGCTCCTACATCACCTAGTATCGATCCACGCCTGGATCAGACCGGTCGACTGGCCTCCCCTGCGACTACTGCCCTATCCTCACCTTCATCTCTACCATATCCTTTCTTTCCTTTCTTCCTTTTCAGTTCACTTTAATAAACACAATACTTTCTCTATGTAAGTGTAGATTTTGTGTGACTTTACCACAACAGGAAAGGGAGAGAAGAAGATGGAGCAAATGCAAGAAGAAGTTTAAGATTAAGTTACTAGGAAGAGAAGAAGAGATTAGAGTGAAATGATGGGTTAAAGGGGAGACAAGCAGGATAAGAGATAAAACGACAGAGGAGCAAAAATGGTTCACAAATGTGCTGCGGAGCTTCATCCAGGGGTTAAAGAGTGTCTTTAATCTCCTTACTGGTGTCTGGAGCTCGACCATGCTGTAAATACTGTATGCATGCGTGCATGCACACAAATTCACATAAACACACAACAGAAGTCAACACCATGACTTCTGCGTTCAAGCCTGAGACTCCACTGGTCACGCTAGCCCATGCACTCACCAACCTTTTCCCAGCGCGACAAGCTCTGAGCTCATTTAACTGCAGCAGCTGGCTGAGATGCTCTGGTGAGAGCAAGCACTGGTCCACTGGTTCAGCTACTGTAAGTTGTATGGCAAACTAGAAAATATATCTGTGATGATACAGCAAATAACTTCAGTTTATGACTTTTTAAAATGCTTTTGTCACAATGGAAGCGATGTATGTATATTGCCATTTGCACATTAGCTTATAGGATAAAATTAAACAAATGTAAAAACTACAATTATCTATTAATTAAGGACAAATATAATACACTAAATAATTAATCACACATGTATTCATTCCATTTACTATGAATATGAAGAAGTTGCATGATCAGTTGAATGGAGATCACTTGGTTATATCATGGTGTGAAGCGATTTTAGATTAAGTACACCTAGAAGGTCTGACAGCTGATCAGTAAACTACATTATGACTAAAGGAACATTCCAAACAAATCTGATGATGTACGAGTGTTTTTGTCATAAAGTACAGACAGCACAGATGCTAGCTGGAGCTGTTAGTTGGCTCACTGATCTGAAAAGTTTCCAGGAACTCTAACTATTTCTGATATATTCCTTCAGGCTACTCTCCTTTTATATTTTCCTCACTGCTGTTTCCTGTTGCTCTAATTCTTTCTTTCCACTGACAAGACCTGCACCTGCATTTGGGATATGTGCAAAATGTTTGCTCACTCAAGTTAAATCCTTTTCAACTCGGTTAAATTCTATTCAGCTACATCCCATATGCATTCAGAGGGAAGATGCTGTAATAGAGCGACCCAACTTGATATAACTTTGATATAAAGCATTGGTCTGAAATGAAGAAAATTACAAAGGCACTGAATATTCTTCAGAGTACAGTGAGGTAGATTATTTTGGATTCTTTCTTGTTCTTTTTCTGCCTTTGTTTCTTCCTCACACTATCTCATCTTGCACTGGATTTTACAGTATATAACAGTCTTAGCACAATTTTTCTACACGAGCATATACTGTACAGTATGTACAAAGACACAGGCATGGTGCTTTTCTTCAAGAAGATACACTAGTGAAACAAAAAGGGAGTTTTAGGGAGAAAGAAGGAGGAAGAGAGATCACTCATTTGAGCGAGCATACGGAGAACGAAAGACAATTTCTTTGAGGGAGCACACACACACACACACACACACACACACAAAGACACACACCCAGACACCGACAGGAGGTTTAGGGCACTCTAGCATGCGGCTATCATACGGATGATGAATGAAGCCCACACACCCCCGGAAAACAGAGCAAGACCACTGCGACCTTGGTTGCAAACACACTGGGGAGAGACGGAGAGGAGAGGAGAGGAATGGGAAAGAGACATGGACTGATGCACCCTACATATGGCTGTGTGTGTGGTTGTCCGAAATGATTCAGTGTAAACCCCACATGGCTCACCATTGCTACTGAACCACCCTTCAAAAGGTTTAGACTGGGTTCAGACTAAACACGTTTAAAGCAATTTATTCAAACTCCCTGGAGCATTTTACTGGTATGTTTGGTCCATATGTACAAGTGTGATGGCCATGTATTGTAATATCATAATATGGGCTTTTACATGCATGAAATCCCTACTGTAAGTTGATATGGATATTGCACATGGAGAATTCATTAAGGACAATCAAACTGACAAAAACAGTTAATGATTTAATGCAGATGAACTCATATAGAAACATCCTATACAGTACAATAGGACAGTGAAACACCCTGCAGACAGTATGCTAAAGCCTACCCTCATTGATACAAATGAGGTAGACAAAATATTAGTAACAACTCTCAGTATAACACAATACAATTAAACATCAGCACAGACTGCAGCCTCCAAAATTACCACTAAGTTGAGTCAACACTCTCTAAAACAGTTTTAACAGAATTTAAAAATTGTAACCTTCATGAAGGTGCAGGGCTGTTGTATTACACTGCATTAGTTTTAGCTATATGTCCCTAATAAATTACCCCTTACATATACTCAATTGCACTGAGTGTTCCAAAAGACTTGTATACAAAGCACAGAATAATTGCACCATGCCAGCGAAACAAAATGATGCCTCTTGGCAGGTGTGATAAATCTTATCGAGGGCTGTTTTCTTCCCGTAAACGGACATCTGATCCATGAAAGGTGATACAGGAAGCAATAAACATGAGCCAAACAGCTGATAATGGCCCGGGATGATGATACCGAATCTGTGGTTCGGTCACATTGTATCTGCATCACACTGCAAGCGGTACATGCAGTTTGAAATCTGACTCATCTTAGATGTAGTCTTTCAGTCGCATGGGGAGCTCCATTAAAAGAAGGCCCTGCTGACAATTAAACTATGAAACCCATCAATCAAAATGGCATTATCATCGGGCCACTGCCCCACGTGGCCGATCTGACAGGGCGAGCTGGGCCAGAGAACAGAAGACAGCCAAATAATCCATAAACATAATGGACATCAATATTGAAAAGATGACAGATGAGACTGACGACAGAGGCCAGGATTCAATTTCTATTCTTTTTTTTTCCCCCTGCAGGAGACCATATCGCTTTTCACAAAGTCATTTGTCAGCCATAAGGCCGATGAGGAGAAGCCAAGCTCCGCCAAAAAGTGAGCCAAGGGCGGTTGTTCCAGTGACGCAAATGACAAAATGAATCAGGCACGGAGCAATAATGACTGATATAAATAATGATACTATCAAAATGCTTGGTGGGCATTGGCAGAGAAACACAAAACACACTCCATGTAGGCTAGTAGTACTCCTGTGACCAACATAAAATCCATCGAGTAATATCTTAAAAGGTTGGAAATGAGGACACAAAGCGCTTTCTTTTTACATTCCAATGACAAAATGGCATAAAATTTTGACTGAAGGTGCGGTCAGACCAAAATTTGCTTTCCATGAATTTAAGTGAGAGAGCAGGGAGCATTCGCCTTGTGCAGAATTCAATCAAATTGAACTTTGACAAGCGAAATAGCAGGGCTTTCCATTGTCCAGCCAATTCAAGAGGTGGGTGGGATTGACCTCTCATTCAGAAAAGACTGATTGTAGGGATGCTGTTGAGCTGCAGTGAGTGCGTTTTGCCCCAGCGCCCAAGTTTGGCCGGGCCACACCATAACTCAGATAATGTCCTCACCGAGGTGGATTTATTATTGGCTTGCTCTCATGTTTTAGCAAGACCCAATCAAAAATGACAGCAACCATTTGTAATTGAGGCATGCTGGTTCATGCTGAAGAGATGATTCACATGCGACCTTGCAGCTTTACAGTCACAACATATTGTTGATTCTCTTCATTCCTTTTGCAGGTAGTTTGCGGTGCAATGGCAAAGCCATGTCATAGACAAATTCCATTGCTTTTCCATGGACAACAAAGTTTTTTTCTGTTCTTGTTTACTTACTCACTATCCTTGACCTGCTTTATGTCAAATAACTTACCTACAGGGTCCACTGATCACACCCTTTGACAAGAAGATGGATTCTTACGCTTTCTGAGCAACTTAAAGCAGCTATTAATAATTTGTAATGTCACATTGCTATGATGACCTGATGACCCTGATGAAGGCAGCAACCCAAAACATTTCGGTCTGGCAATAAAGTAAATAAATAAATAAAGTGCAAGTAGGAAGTGGTGCCAGAAAACCCAACTATACTGTGGATCTGACATACCAAAACATTTCCACAGATAACCTCCTATCAACATGCTAGCTGCTTTAGGTATCGATTAGCCCTTACACTTGACATTTCAGGAATCATTGGTTGCATTGTTTGTTGTTGTTGTAGTTGTATCAGTTGTCACTCAAAAACCTTCTCATTCTCTCAACTTTTTACTATTCACTATAAGAGACTGAGCTTCTGAAGCTCAGTGGGACCAAACAGTAGCTAATGCATTGTGCACACAGTAGCCTAACTAACTTTGGACAAGTTTGGCCACTTAATTTCAAACATATCAGCTGTTCAGGCAGGTAAGCAGTCAGGGCAAGTTCAGTTGTGTCCATGATTGGTTGTCCAAAACCCTGCCCCTGAACATGCCAACAGAAATAAAACTCTTTACACAATTTGCTCAATTCAAATTCAAACCTTAAGCACAACACAAACACAATGACCTCTGACTCATTGCCCCAAATCCCACAGTACCTAGGAGCAGCTGCAGCCAGGTACAACTACCACTGGTAGTGACCGTGCAGCGGTTAATGAATCCATGAACAAGGTCCCCAACTGGGTCAGAGCCTTTCTGAATGGATTAAAAGGAGGAATTATGGCTTTAAAACTTCCTCTTTCCCAGCTTTGAGAGGATTAGACTCTACATTCTGTTCTCCTCTCGCCTGAATGGCTCAGTGACTGTCTTTCAATCCTGTCACCTATCTGCACTCAACCAGAGCTCTGGAAAAGTGCATTCTGGTTGTTAAAAAAAACTATAGGAGAAGTGACTTGTCTACACCTCCTATTTTCTTTATTCCTAATTAAACATGAGTGATACAGAGTATGGCCTGTGTGTAGTTCTTGATCAGTGAATAGATATGTAAGTGAATTAATACCAAAGTTTGAGGGACACTGATATTACTGTTTCTCAGCAACTTGATTGTGTCCTGGTTATGGCTGGGTGTCGAAATGTTTTGGTACTGGTGCCAATACAGAAAAGTTTAGGATATATGCTAACTCACTCTGTTGCTGAGAGTGAGATGAGAAGATTGATACCACTCTCACGTCTGTACATTAATTATGGAGCTAGGAACCAGGAGGCGATTAGCTTAGCTTAGCATAAAGGCTTGAAACAAGGGGAAACAACTAGCATGGCTTTGTCTAAATTTTAAAAATACACTTGTTGCCAAGAAACAGTACTGCATTACTTCCCATAAAACCACAACTTTTCTTTGTTACTGTTTAGGAACAGAATTAAATAAAATAAATATGTGTTGATTAGTGAGCTTTAAGCCCAGTTTAGACCAAAGATTCGCAACGAGACGAGTTGAAACTTGCAACTACTTGCAATGTGCCGGTCTGCAACGTTCTGAAACCTGAAACCAGTTTACACCAAAGCGACTAGACGAGACAGCGTACCGTTTCCATAGCAATGGCTCTCTGTACTACTGTTGTAACTGCCGGCTTTTCAGGCTTTTTTTGTACCTGGATATAATTTGTAGCTTGTCACTATCCTCATTCAATGTTAAAATATGAATGAGGATAGTGATAGTGAGTTACTTGCTACAGTTGCATTTCTAGTATTGATGAAACAGCGAAAACACAAATAAACGAGCGGGTCATAATGACCAGCTGACTTCACCAGGAGTGGATTGGCTGTTGAAACAGGTGACGTGCCTTACGTTCTAAAACCAGCCACTGGCGACTTGACAAACTGAGTTGCAGGTGACGCCATCAGTCGGCTTGAGTTGAGCTGAGACAGGCCAGTTCACGCCGCTGCAACTTTTCCCTGCAATGTTCTAAAATGGTTTCGTCTTGTCACAAATCTTTGGTCGGAACTGGGCTTTAGAGGTGCTAGTACGAGTATTTTTGAAAAATGGATAGAGCCAGGCAGTGGTTTCCCCATGCTTCCTGAGGTTGTGTCTTCATATAGTCCCTCAATTAGTCATGTGCCTTTACAAGAGAAATAAAAATCACTATAAATACTAGTGTTTATGTTGAATTATACCAAAAAACTAAAATTTCTGAAGTAAGTATTGAACATGTGGAATTTGAAACAGCTCAGTATTGTGCAAAAAGCATTTCACATTGCACTGCTTTGCCAACAACTGGCTGTGGAACCAGCTTTTGTGCCTTTCTTCCTCTATATTTGCTATGGTCCTTTTTTTGAACAGTCCCTTCCTGTGTTGTGTACCAGACAAGATTCCTGTTATAATCCAGAAATACGTTGAAGTAGCCTAAAGCAAGTCACATTGGACAAACAACATGGACAAATAACACAGAGAGAAAGCAATGTAGGCCATTCCTCCCTCAAGAGGACACCCATCTATTTTAAGTTTGATTTTACTAATGCATTATGACAAAGCCACAGCACTCACTGTCTATTAAGCTGGAAAATGTTTTTTTTTTTCATCAACCACACTAAATCAGTCATGTCTTTGTTTCTGCTTAATTTCAGGTCTGTTTAATTTTACATGAATATGGCAGATAGCACCAAGGCATCAAAATGGAATGGATCGGCATTATTCGGCCAATGTTTTTCTTTATTTCCCATCCCTCCTTCCTTCCATTACTCCATTATTTGTCCTCATACACACAGCTCACAAGGATTTTGAATTTCCTATCCATATCTCACATCAGCATGCTTGTTGGAAATTCAATTAATTTCCCTCACAGTTCGCACTAGCAGCTAGGCCTCTCTAACCTTGGCATATTTATTCTCCAAGCCCCAGCACAATGTGGAGAATATACAGGAATGAGCTGGCAGGGAGTAACAAACACCCTCTCTTTCTCTGTTTCTATCTTTTTCTGTTCGGCCTTGTGGAAAATTGTGATGCGCTCTTGTTTGTTGAGTGGTCCTTCTGCAAAAAATACCCTGTCCCATATGGCTACTAGAGGCCACAAATAGCCCACCCTGACCTATGCTACAGTGTAGAGGTTCATTATACAGTGGTTGTATGTGGAAAATTACCCAAAAATTATACACCCAAAACTTTCTGAGCAAAAATGTCAAGTTATTCTAGGAAGACTCACCGAGGTGTTTTGAGTATGGCTAATTAGATCTCAGAATGTTTGTCCACTTGTCAAAATTCAGCTTCCAGATGTCTCTTAATGCAACTTAAAGCAATAGTTTGACATTTTGTGAAATTGATTTGTTTTTTTTGCTGAGAGTTGGATGGGAAGATTGCTGCCGCTCTCATATCTGTCCATTATATGGAGTTAGAGCTGGGAGACAATTAGTTAGCTTAGCATAAAAAACAGAAGTTGGGGAAACAGCTAGCCTGACTCTGTCCAAAGTAAAAAAACAACAACTTACTAGCACCTCTTAAGCTCACTAATTAACATGCTGTATTTCAATCAGTTCACAAACTGAAATGTAAAAATAAGTTTTATGCTGTAACTACCTCTCTCCAGGCACAGTGATATTGGAGAGAGCTAGGCTAGCTGTTTTGCCCTGCTTCCAGTCTTTATGGCAAGTTAATTGCCTCATAGAGAGTTTTATGGATGTTCTCATTATACAAGAAAGCAAATAAGCGAATTTTCTAAAAACTATTCCATGGTGCTATCAAAACCTCCTGCGGGGTGTACTTAAATGCTAACAAACTGTTGTTTTATCTATATTCAAATGACTGGGGCTCAAATTTTCTAATTACAGTAGTAGATACCAATTAATATTAGAATATGGAAACAAGCTTTTCAAATAGACCAATGAAAGAAGGCCTTTATGCACAAACACACTGTGGAATGAAGGCTACATGGAGCGCAAGCTGACCTAGGTTGGCCATTCTGTCATTTCAAGTAGTGTAGTCCATGTGGCTGGTCATGGTGATTATTTT
Organism: Maccullochella peelii; assembly: GCA_002120245.1. Classification (NCBI taxonomy): domain Eukaryota; kingdom Metazoa; phylum Chordata; class Actinopteri; order Centrarchiformes; family Percichthyidae; genus Maccullochella; species Maccullochella peelii. The sequence continues at coordinate 167,314 of LKNJ01000174.1, read as the reverse complement.
GACAAGCTTGTGCTGCTGACAAGGTTTATGGCTAAGTTAAACCAAAAGAAACATCCAGCCCCAACTGGAAGCATGTTTAGCCGCTCATCGGGATCCCACCTTTCAGCTGGTAACACACCAGAGCCCGATTACTCTCCTTGCAGGTGGCGAGCCCACATGGCAAACGAACAACACAGCAGCTCACTAATGACTGTAAGCTAATGCTACGTTGACCAGCAATATAATTATATACTGTGTCATTTGCTGTAGTTATTACTGCTAAACATGGAAAGCGTGGATGCTTGTAGTAGCTACCTCTCAGAGCTAATTTGAGTATGCAGACAATGTTTCAAGTGCTTTCCAACTGTACCAACAGCAGCCATTGTTCGGTTTTTCAGTAGCTCATCATCAACAGTATATAATACTAATATCAAACATTTTCAGTGGAGTTTTTCTAGAGCCAAGTTTATGTAAGTTTTTTTTTTTTTACATTACTTTCCCAAAAGCATTACCGGATTAATGCTAAAAAGCAGCAAAATGGCCCTTTAAATCTGTCTGTCTGTCAGGAAGGAAGATGAGAACGACAAAAAAAGAGAGAAACGATACAGAAAGGCAAGGCACATATCTATGTGCTGTATACATACACTGTACATTTGTTTGTGACCTATGATCAAAGCAGCAAAAAAAAAAAAAAAATTGGCTTATTTAATCATCCACTTTGTAAATCAATTGATAAAATACAAATTTGCCTCCTACACATAGATATTTAGTATGGAAATATTAGCCCAAGGTTTCTAGTGTCCATGAAGCAGATTGTCATTTAATGCAATGCTTTAGGGCATTTTGGCAGAGATAGTGGATGTTTCAAAGCCTTTACTGACCCTGGGTGACTGTAAAATAAAATCTAACTTCTTCAACAACCACTCATTAACAAATTCGCATGGACTCTTCTACCCTCAAAAGGCCTGTATTTACTTGCTGGTATATTCATCCAGTTAAAAAAAAAGTTTGCTTTGACTTTATACTGGCATTAGTCCAGGCTTGAATCTTATCTTGGGGCTTGTTTTTCAAGCAGTGGGGCGATCTGTTAAAACATTGCTTTCATACTGAAGCGGACATCAGGAACAACTAGCCTGAAAGGAAGCAGCTCTCCTGTAGAAAGCTACATTAAAAAGCTTTCGCGCTCACATGGACTGTCAGTATCCAACAGTTGTTTCAAAAGCTCCATTTTCATTTTGCTACTTATTGCTCTGAGCCATTTAGAAGCACTTCAATCACTTGTATTACACAAAGTACTTGCTGTGTAAGAAAGAAACTTCTCCAAGAAACCAAAATATGCATTTCACCAGTGCTTTCAGAGTGCAGGGGAAGACATCTGTAGTGTCATTTTTGTAGGTAGAGCTATAGTGTTTTCCTAGATAAAAAATGAGAAACTAAAATAGACTTTTAGGGTATACATAGGGTAAACTGCTTGACAGTGCACAGCCAATTAGATAAACAATGCCATTTCTAAACAGTCATATGGCAGTTCTTTAGGATTGGATAGCCCACCTCCTATCATCCTTTTCCACCAACTTGGAACGGGATCCTTTCCGGTTTGTGCACCTAATTTTGAACCATTCGGAGCATTTCCACCAAAAATAAAGTGGTTCGGAACCTGAAAAGTTGGTTCCCAGCTGGAACCAAAATATAGCAGATTTTCCTTGACCGTGCGTTCTGATGACGCATCCTTGATTACAATGGTTCCACTCAAAACTGGTGGAAACGTGGGCTGGTTTGCTAGATAGCACCAAGGTTCCAAGAACGGAACCGGTTCAAGAACCAGAGCTAATTTGGTGGAAAGGCACTAAAGGAATGCAGTGCTAAACAAACCACACGCTATTGTTTTGTGGTATCAAAAGTCAGATAGACAGAAAAGATGAGCGCTCCTTCAGATAAACCTCATGTCACGGCAAAGAAAACAACAGCTCAACAGTCATAACAAGCATAAACATAAAGAATTACTGTGATAAAATGAGGTAACACGACGCAGGTGGTGTAGTTTCTTTAAGTCCGACACAAAACCGATTGATCAAATATAAACTGCTGAAAATCAACCACAAATTTTGTTTACCACCTGAAGCACAAAGAGTGCAAGAGCATACAGTCTCAAACAGCAGACATTTCAATCCCATCCCCTGAAATGAGCAGCAAAGCACTCAAGAGAAGCACCCTAGCAAACAATAACCAGTAATTAGGGACTAAAGCTGGTGAAGGTAAAAAAAAAAAAAGATCAGTTATTGCAGGTTTAAGAATTACAGTGCCCTAATCTGAAATAATTTAGTGTTTAAATATGATATAGAAATGAATTCAAATAAAATGTATGACTAAGACAAACATAATGCATAGTTAATATTCTGTTCACCACATCATGCTCATCAAGGCTTGCCAATTTACTGAGAGGTTTTTTAAATTTTATTGGCATATTTCGGCACAGCAACTTCTACAGTTCAGTAGTTTTTAGGAAGATTCTCTCACTCTCCCAGCTGCCACAGAGTCTTTATGCGGGTCTCTGTCCAGTATCATCCTCTGTTGCACAGACAGTGCATCACCTACTGTGGATATCTAATATCTCAGTGACTGTCACATCGCCCCCTGACCGCTTCTAATATTATCCATGGACCGATCTGCTTTAGCAAGATTTAGCATCTGACTTCATGTTAAATAATTCCCTCTTTATGTTTGTCACAGTACGACTCTACTCTGATGACACATCATTGACAGCTGTACTGATAATATTTTCTTTCGGGTCCTTTCTGACACTGCTAGATTTGTTATATTTTGTCTGCTGATTTCTGACAGCTGGACTGGAAGATCTGCGGTCTGAAATTATTCTCTTTTTTTTTTACTCTTTGGTAACATTTTTATGACTGAAACTCCCACAAATGGAGTGGAACAGGCAGCCTTACATGGCAATTTTAGGGGTGTAGATTATGCTAATCTCATGAATGCACAGGTGGTATTCATCAGGCTGAAACCAGCAATTTAGGACATGTTTGTCCAGGTAACAGAGTTTGGTGAATCTGACTTGGAAGACTCGTACTGGAGCAAACCTCACAGAAGAAAATGAGAGAAGTTTAGGATAAGAACATGAAAATGTTCTTGCATGAGGCCCGTTTCGGTGAGAAACACTGAAACTTTAAGAATGCATTTTTGCACAGAACCAGGACTTCTTCACCATCTTACAGCTAGTGTATTCATGCTACGAAGGCTTCCATTTCCATAAGGACAGGAGGAGTACAGTAACCAATAACTCTTTCAACTTACAAATGGCATTTGAGTAATGTATTACGATAAACATAAAAAATTCCAAAGCGATCCTTTAAGTTGGATCGATAAATATAGACTTGATAGACTTTATACTGTAGATAAAACAATGTACGCACCTGCATGCACACCTTCTCTGGGCCCTGACATTCCCATCTAGTGATCTCTCTGTCATTGGGCAAACACACTGATCTTGGCACACTAATGCCCCTTCTGTCCTCATCACCTGCTTGCTCCATTATACATCGGCGATAGAAAATCTCAGGAAATGTCAGCTTCCAGCCTGCAACTACTCTGTACCAACTCCACCGGTGTCAGCTGGCTGCCCACTGTGCCCCACCGTGCCACGTCTAATCTCGCCACCAGCCTGCGGGGCCAATCTCGACACCGAGTGTTGGAGAGGAGCCTTGGACAGCCTGACGGCGGGTGAGTCGTGGCAGGGTTCGGTCTTGGGAGGTGGAAGAGAAAACTATAAGCTAATGGCTAATCCTGTGTGTACAAGACCACCAGAGAGGATTGGCCAGGGCTAAAGACACAGCTACAGGGGATAGAGGTTTGGGGATCAGACCAGGCAAAAGGAGAGGAGCTGGAGAAAAGGCAGGAAGAGTAAAGCTGTATCAGGGTGTGGAGGATATGAGTGGGGGGAGACGGATGGAAGAGACAAGAGCTGGTGGTCACTGGCCAAGATATCCGACAGCACAGATATCTGCACTGTAAAAAAACTAGAATAAAGAAAATGTAATTCATCAGCAGCTTGTGCATCACTATGACATTGCATTAACCTGTTGGCAAACTGTGGCTTATTTACATTTATAGTAGATACAGAGCAACATTAGCATTCATTTGGATTTGTGTGTCTGTCCACCTCACCATGTGAGTTCAATATTCACACTCCATTTAGCTCTGGTTTGGTTGGAGACTGTCCTCCCAAGAAGAACGACAGCATCAATCGTGCCCAAAAACGACATATGCTTACATTCAAGTGACAAAACCTGTTTCCAACTGACAGTCAAAGTTGTTGTTTTTTTAAGCATGACCATGATCTCCTGAGATAAATATCTGGCTCAGTTGCTAAATGCTCCACTATGTTCCCCAGTTAGCTGTGGTCGTCAAAAGTGCTCATCTTTACCACAAGCAAGAAACATTTTTGAGCAGAGGGGAACTTTGTTGTGTGGAAATTGCAGATTGACTTCCCATTTAAAATAACCATGTTGGATAGGTTGAGGAGGAAAAAAGAATGCTAGTCCTTTTCTCACAATCTAATATTTAGAGGCCTTTGCTGAACAAATAAACCTTTTCTTCACCAGTCTTCAGTTCATCATGCAGTTCTTTTAATCTGAGCACGTTCACAATGCTCCTGTAGATGCAATTTCAGGGAGTAAATAAACACGCCACCTTTCCCTTTACTGCCAATCCACCATATCAACCCTCAATATGATCTGCCTCTCTAATGTAAACAAAACCGCCAGCCATGCTGGGCATTCCCAAAGCACAACCTCTAAGTTGTGCTCTCAAAACACAAAGTCTTTAGCGCGCACAGAGTTTCCCCTCCACTTCAGTGCCGCGAGGGATTCGCCCGCTCCTCCTGGGACGAGCGTCAAAGCCCACAAATAAACAGCCTTCAGATGTTTACATATGGAGCACAACGCTGTCGAAGGCCTCCGGAGAGCGAGTGGAAAGCTCATTTGCACTGTCGATGAGAAGAATCACAAATGGCGCCTTTGGCTTATGATGATTCAAACTGTATTTAGGTTAAGGGGGAAATATTACAGACTGTATACTGTATATTGAAGCAAAACTGGCATGCAAAATGTTTCACATTGTACATTCTTTTTGCTTTTACATAATACTTTTATAAAGCAAATTTAGACCTATCCAAATGTTACACTGTAGATAAAATCAACCTTTTTCATGTAAAAGTGACAGTGTACAGGACTAACTGTATATCTATTTACCGCTATTTGATTTCATAATTTCTAATGTTAACTGAAAAATATATAATGGAGCCCACAGATGTAATGTAATCATCTGCTGTACTATCATGGCTTACTATATTAATGGCTTCTGATGGCAAAAACAAACAAAAAACAAACAAAACAATATCTACAAGGTGTCCAGCTGATATTACACCTTAGCTGCAAATATTAAAAGGCCCATATAAAATGACCCGCTCTGGGTTACTTCTTAACTGAGCATCAGTGGAATAATAACTGCTGCAATTATCTTCAAGCAAATGAGAAAATGTTCTTCTCTGTGGTAGAATGACCCACAAGAGAAACCATAATGTGACTCCTCTCTATCCTTTCTTTCTTTCTTTCTTTCTTTCGCCCTTCCTTCCTTCCTACCTGGAATTGAGGCCAACATCTCTCTGTGAGCCCGTAGATCAAATTGCTTTGCTAGCATCATCCAGCCACACACAGTCTCTAATGAGCTGCGCTAGCTCGCAGCTGACAAAGGAAATGACAGCTGGCGTGATCACAGAAATCTGGGACTTGACCAAACTGTAACTTGAGGAAAACGATCTGGGTAAGGAGAAACTCTAAAAAGGAACATCAGTTGAGCTTGCAATCCAAAGCTCAACTGATGTTGATAGAAAAAGAAAGGGGAAGATAATCTCACAAGCATATCACCATGGTGACTGAAAACCTATGATGTTATGAATACATTGGGCATGTTAAAAATAATAGTAGTCAAAACTGGTAATAATCGTATTTTGAAATCCTGAAATAGGGAAACTGAGCTGAGACAAGCGTTATTGTTCCATTACAAGTGTTTTTGTCAGGCTTACATAAGAAGACATGGCCTGAAATCCCCAGGGAAGGGCCAAAAGGGCGGGCGGATGTGTCCACTGCTGCTGCATGAAAGATTATGAGCCTTCATTTATCTGGGACATCCTATCTGTTTCCCTGAGTACAGTCTTTACAGCCATGACAGTTACACTGTAAGACTCTGTATACGGCAGATGGTTATGGCACAATATAACTGAATATAACCTAGCTGATATATAGTATGCCACGTTTCCCCGGAAGATGAAGATACAATCTGTCATTTGTTTTATTATCCACTGTATGTTTTGACATTATGAGGAACTGCTGCTACATGTGCACTTTTACAATCTATTTTTCTCAAGTTCGATACGAAGACTCACAATGCTGACTGTTAGTTTACACAACAGCAGCCATTTGAAATCCTGCAAATGCGCCCCCTCACACACACACATTCACACAACACAACTCAAATTCTTTCCACAAGTGCCCACCTGATTCCCCTGTCCTCTCTCTTAATCCCGGTCAAATCCTGCCATTACAGAAAGAAGTCCAATCCTCCCATCTCTCCACCCCAATGTCTGTCCATCCCTCCCTCTCCGTTGGTGCAATCTTCCTCCCCTCCCGCGCCACTCTCCATCTCAGCCCTGTTCCATTATTTTCAGGATGACCAAAAAAAAAAAATGACAATAAAAGCCCCGATGCCGGCGAGAGCGAGGGCTGGCCCAAAGGTGACCCCGCTATTTTCATCAGCCTCCGTCCCACTTTTCACCACCTCCACTGATAGCTCTGACACACGGCGGCTGCCACTCGCCTCTAACGCTCCCTTCTCACACCAGATACTGTCTGAACCTCACCACCACCACCACCACCAACACCACCACCCAAACTCATCTCGCTCAGAGCCCCTGCTGCGCACACACACACACACACACACACACACAGGCAATGGAAATTTTAATAATAATTTCAGAGTGGTATGATTGGATACGTTCCCTTGGAGAGATGGAGAAAAAGCAAAAGCAGCAGAGGTGAGAGATGGAAAAAGGAGAGAGAGGGAGTGCGAGAGAGAGAGTGAACGCGTGTGGATGAAGGGATCTAACGACTTTGCTTCTATCTCATTTGCAGATCCTATCCCTCTCTGTCTATATTACGCCGTTATCCCCGTGCCAAAATAAAGGCTTATCGGCCAAGCCTTTCTCATGTGCGCTGCCTGAACGTATGCTCTGTGAGACACTGAGATATATCTGTTTTAACGTAGGGACTATCTTGTACATTACAATAAACCTCCTACGCCCTTCCTTTTCACTTGCTGTACTCTGTGAGGAATGGGGCTGTTTGTGTATCAACATGTTTCCCAGAACAAGGTCTTTTATCTTTATTTCACAATCATCAGTTTTAAGCCTGAATATAAACTGAGTATGCTGCTGTTTGGTAGATGTTATCTTATATGTACCAATGAAAAGCATAGGAATGACATACTGTACCTTAACGTGGTTATATGTCTCATGCACAAAACTGCTGGATTTAAAATGTCAGAATCAGAATCAGAATCAGATTTATTGCCAAGTAGGTTTTCACATACAAGGAATTTGCTATGGTGAATTGGTGCATAAACAAACAAAGTAGCGAAGTAGCGAAAAAGTACAAATGTCTACACCAACTAGCTTTCATTAGCACCTATGCTGACTATTTTTAGCAACCATAACCACAGTAAATGATGTTTTATTGCAGGTAGAAGTGAAGCCAATTTTAGCCTATTTATACATTCTGAATCATCAGTGTGCTGTGTAAACTATATTAGCGTTTCATAAAATACCTGAGCAGAAACAAACTTTTACATTATTTTCTTATTTCAGTCTTGCTATGCTTGTTGCTTATCTAATGTTTGAAGCTGTTCTCATGTTTGAGCAGGCTTTGGTTGCATGCAAGTAAACAGTCCGTGTGGAGAGCAAAAGAGGCAGAACACATTGGCAAAAATGCAGTCTCGGAACCCTAGAGATTAGCTTTTTATTAGCTTTTTTTATTCATCTGCATCCAAATCATGGTCAGATGATAGCTGACGGGTTTCGAGACTGCAGAGACAGTGGTCAGTTGTGGTCTCTTCTTGGTGATAACTGCTCTGGAAATTGTCTTCAAAGATAAATAAAATAAAAAATAAAAAACACTGCATGACAATGATTCCTAAAAGTGGCTAATGTAGATTCTAATGATACTGAGTTAATACATTACATTAATATATGAAGAGAAATAGACAACATGTTCCAAGATTCATCAGAATAAATGCCATATACACTGAAAAAGTTGCTCTGGCTTTCGTGTTTGACTCTCCACATACATTAATGGTAGCAATACAATAAAACACTGATATGACTCTGCAAAACGTGTTATTTTTTACTGTGCCTACTGGCTCAAATTGTGATAATAGAGAAAAAAACCCAAAAAAAACATAATGTTAAACTTAATGTTTTAATGCAGTTTCTTTTGCAAGTCATTCTGCATGGGATAAAGTTTAGCGCCCGAGAAAATCTCATGACTTGCAATTCCAACTGTGGCCACTACCACAAACACAAAAAGGAGCTGTTCTTGTGGACTTGGTTGATGGACAGTTGATGGACAGCTGATAATCAGCTCACCATCAGTGCACAAAAAAACCAACACAAAACAAAACAACAAACATCATTATTCCTTTGTTTGCATTCACTACGCTGCTCTTTAATTCAGCTTTGATGAATATCGTGGGCCAAACGGCGCCATCTGCTGGAGTTTTTATATGTCTACACCTTCGCTAGGCCAGAACACCATGTCCAAGTGGAAGACTCCTATTGGTGGAATACCACTATAAAAGGACCCTTTGTTCCATGTGATCCGTTTGACTCCCTGGCGAGGGCTTGATGCCGAAACGGGTCAGAGCTTGTTTTAAGGTTTGACATGATGATGCCATGCCAACAAAGGCATTTTCATTGTTTAAAAGAGAGTGCCTTGGAGTTTTCTTGTGATTTTTGACCATTATTCCATTGTTTTGTCCATTAACTAAACAAACATAGACATCAAATTAACATAGGTGAACGTCGCATATGTCGGTGTGCTGTGTGCGTGTAGCTGAATACTTGATATTGCAGAAATTGTTAAAAAAACAAGTAAAACGTTTCTGTTTAAACTCAAGATTCACCTAACCTCTGCAATAAAAGCAGCGGAGCTTTCCTTTAAAGTTGAGGATATTGGTGCAGAATGTCGACTTCAGTAAGGTTTAGACTTTTCAACAAGGCTGGAAGCCTATCTGCCCTTCGGCTTTCACCTGCCTATTAGGGTGGAACATATTGGCTAGATAGGTTGTGTATGTGTGTGTATATGTGTGTGTGTGTGTGTGTGTGTGTGTGTGTGTGTGTATATATNCACACACACACACACACACACACACACACACACACACACACACACACGGGTGGGTTGGCGGTGGCGAGCCTTATCGCTATGCCACAAAGTGGGAAGATTAGATTACTCACTTCCCTAAACCTCTAACTTGGTTACCATAGCAATAGCAATGTGACTAGGGCAACGGCTCGTCATTGTGGAGGCTGCTGAAGCGGGAATGGACGGATGGAACAATCACCAGGGGAACCGCAGGTCAGCCAGCTATTTACCTCAGTAACACACCATCCTGTTCTATTCTATTTTATTCTGTTCTAACATGCAATATTTTCCAAAGTCAGACCAGGCAAATAAGGTCATGTTTAATCATGTGCTTCAACATCTATTCCCTACACACTATAGGCTGAGATGGGGACAGTATCAGCAGAGATTATTCTTTATTATTCTTAATGTTAGCTAATATTAGGCCTAACACTGGAGTATTAGGCTTTTGATTGAATATGTTGCTCCACAATATTTGGAGAGTCAATAAAATAATAGTGTGGAGTGCTGCCTCATTTAATCATTTTTGTGCATTGCTGCATACTGACCAAGGGAGATCAATTGAAATTGAATTCATAATTGCACCATAGTGGAGCCTCGCCCTTAATTCAAATTAATGAAGTGCTTGCAGATCCATAGTGTTGTAGGTCTGATCATTAGATTAATTACCTCAATTGGGCTATTGTATTTCAATTAAGCCAAGTGCAGTGTTTATCTTTTCATTAGTCAACACTCGGAAAAGTAAATGTAAAACACAGAGTGGAGACAGGGTGCGGTGCATGTGCACATGAATATACTAATATACAGATATACGGTATACTTTTAATAGAAGAACTAGTGCTTAAAAAGTCTCAGCCTAAACAAAGCTCAGCAAGTAATTAGAGGGAGACACAAAGGCAATCAGGTAGCTGAAAAGACAGAGAGACACTTGGAAGAATGCCCCATAAATACTGGTAATTAGACTGCAGACAGTCCCGATGCTCTCTCCCTGCCGCTAAGGACTCATAATGAAGTCGTTTTTTACCATTCAAACTGAAAAATGGCTCTGATAAGTTACGGGACACTGTTTTGACCTTGACAGAGCACTTAATTTAGATAAGAGTTACCCTTCAAAACTGCAGTGAAATTAGGTCACTTTAATGCCAGTAGCTCACAGAGCATGACAGAGCCTAAATCTTTGACTTTGGGACTTGAGGCAGGAGTGTCCTGCTGGCTCCGAACCAGTATTCTAGCTGGCTCTATCTGGGACTAATTTTGGATTTGTCAAAAAGTTCATATTTAATACTGAATTGAAAGACATTTAAGTATTTTAAAAAGATTGTGAATAATTAAAGTTACTGGTCGGCAAACTAACATTTTAATTGGCTGTATTCACTAGGGAAAGATATTTTAGAGATCTCCATGTTCTTAGCTGCATGGCTCTAGGGATGGCGATGTTGGTCGGTCGGTCAGTCGGTCCACCACTTTGGTCCAGACTAAAATATCTTACTGAATGTATTGCCATTACAATTTGTGCAGACATTCATGGTTCCCAGAAAATGAATCCTAATCACTTTAATGATCCCCTGACTTTCCCTCTAGCGCCACCACATGGTTGACGTTTGTGACGTTATGTCTCAACAGCTGTCGGATGGATTGCCATGCAATTTGCTGCAGACATTCATGGTCATTGTGAACTTTGGTGCTCCCTTAACTTTTCTTCTAGCAAAATGTACGAGTTTCCCATCTGTCTCAGTTGTGCTAATTAGCAAATGTTAGCATGGTAACTGAACATTAGCCATTAAAACATTGTTATAACGTTATAACTCCTTTGTCTGTTAACTTATCAGACAAGCACATGGATCTCCTACCCACTCTTCCCTGCCGCCAACTCCTGCCAGTGGGAGCAATGAGTGTCATGTCTTCCCAACCACACACCACTTGTATCTCTTTTACAGTTTGGTTTTCTTTACAGTGAGTATTACAGTGTCACGGAGCTGCTAGCATGACTGCAGACGCTCACTGTAGCCTTGTTTAAAAATACACTTGTACAAGACTTGTTGAGACCCACAGAAATCCTTTTGGTTTAAGGCTTTGGTTGTCCTTTGTCCCTGCATGATCATGTGAGCGCAATTCAATTTCCCAACTGTACAATTTGATTTGGACAAATGTCTAATTCTGACTAAAGGGGCCATGTGACCAGACTCATGTCCTAAGGGTATCTCCCTGCACAGTTGACTTGTAGTCTCACTTATCAAATAAAAAAAACACAAACACAAGAGAAGACAAGCATAAATGCAGACATGCATTGCGGCTAGCCTGCACCCTGCACACAGACACACACACACACACACACACACACACATTCACACATACTGTATATGGCCAATGAAACTGGCAACTACCCAAGTGACCTGAGCTTTATGTGTGTAGATTTATCATTGGCCATTAAAACACATTTGATTTTTACCAGGATGGCTCTCCACTGCTGGTTTCCTCAATAGGAGTCCAACTTTTACAACCACTTTCTTTAACCTTCTCCCTTGCTCATAAAACTCCAGCAGCTCTCCTTTTTCTCCACCTCTGCCAGCTCCCCTCCTCCTTCCCTTCCGACTCTTCTACTATATCTCTCCATCTATTTTGACCTCTGCTATGATTCTATCTTTATAGGGTGTGTTTGTGTTTTTCCTCCTCCTGTCCTTGTCCTCTTCCTTCGCCTCTCACTCCTCTACTGCACAAATACCCTCTCTGCCCCCGAGCTATTTTTTCTTAATTGTCTCTTTTCTTCCTGAATGATCGATTCGTCACATTTATCTGACAGTTTGAGAATAAGGACAGTTCTCAGGCTTCTACTTTAAACCACCCAGAGGTCTCCAAAGGTGAGCATTCATAATGAGCTTTCATGGGGATATTCAGAGAAAGCCTTTCCCACTTGCTTTGACTTTTTAGAGGACGATGGCCTATTTTATTATGCACCAAACTCTTCACCCTTTCCCCGCCATGTTTAGAAGTCTTTATGTTGTTGCTCTAAATTATGAAAAGAGCATTATACATTACACATAAAATTGTATGTGCATTTGGCGGAGACTTTTATTTTGAAGTGTACAGGTAACATTTCTAATATCATATTTTTCTTTTCTTACATTACCTTAAGTGTTGCTAATATATACATACTACACAGTGGATGTGCTACTGTGAAAGGGCGTTTATAATGTAACCTGTAACCCCACAATGCCCCTTGGCAATGGAAGTAATGTTCTGTCTCTGCTGTAGGTAGTAAGCTAGTTAGCCGACAGACATGCTAATGTTTGCAGCTTATGTTACAAACGCACTGTTCAATCGCACTTTTGCTCTTTTAATTTGCTTTTTAATTTTAAAGCAGCTTATTACGACCCATATTTACGCTTGCATGTATGGCGACCTCTAGTGGCCATAGTAATTATGATGGGAGCAAAGACGTAGGTCTGGTGAAGTAATATAAAGAGTGAAAGTCCACGTAGGGAGAACACTGGACTTTCACCCAGGAGACCGCTGTTCATGTCCCTTGTGAAACCAAGAGTCAACGTTGATGTATTTTAACTTAATTTAAGTTACGTGCGTAAGGTAAGTTACTAAACTTAACTTACTAAGTTACTTATTTTAACCCAAAACATGATCTTTTCCTCAACCTAACCAAGTAGTTTTGGTGCCTAAACCTAACCAAACTGTGACCGCTTCACAACGTTAACCATGTATTTATTATTGTCACCATGATGATGAATGTCCGGTACGCCTATATATATGTCATTTTGGGAGTCATTGACACACGACCTATTCTGACGTTTATGTTGGAGGTCTTGTTGGTTTATACAAGGCTACGTTTTTGATAATCATTTTCAGAGGATTGTAATAATTTGCTCATTTATTTACTTATTTTATGAGAATTTTACTTATCTTTTTGTTTTGTTACAGCACATTATGGTCTCTTCCTTACTCCTTTCTAGACTTTTCCCTGGGAAGGCACAGAGTATTCATACAACAAAGACCCTGTGCATGCTTTGTTTCTGCAGTTGCAGGGAAATTATGACGGTGCCTTGCAATAAAGTACTGAAAAACACTCCCGGGAAGTGTGATCCTTGTCCACTATAGAACACAGCACAGAGTTGGACCCAGCTTACATGGCATTACTTGTTGAAATAAAAAGAAAAGAAACAAAGCACGCTGCTAATTCTCATGCTTCTTATTTCGCTGCTGCATCACAAGGTTCCTTGTCAAATGATAAGTTCAATGTGAAGCACAGCAAATGTTCTGAATAGTGTTCAGAAGACATACAATATATGGAAATGTATGTTTAATTTAGTTTCCTCTTCCTCGTGTTACTTATCGCTGTCTGCCCTCCTTCACTCTCTCCATCTCTAAATCACTCGCCTTCTGTTTCCTCAGTTCTGTTATCTATTTTGCGACTTTCCCTCTGGGCCATTTCTTTGTCCCACCCTACCACCACCACCCCCACCCTCTCCTTCTCTCTCTCCCTCTCTCTGGTTGACCTAGCACCAGTTTCATTTCCGCTCGTTCATCCGTCTGTACGCCGTCTTTTTTTGGGGGAAGGGGGACTAATCTCTTTTCCAATCTCTCGCTCATGTATGCTTGGTGAAGCTCCATGCATGGGAGTTAATGAAGGAACTGCATGGGTAAACACACAGGAGGACAGACAGAGACGGACGAGAGTAAATATATGCATGCGTACAGACATGCACTGACAGATGAGCTCGACTGCTGAGTGTGTCCTGTCTGCTCTGACGTTAGAGTCTTGTTAGTCAATTAGGCAACAAATTAGAGTCTTAGCTGAATGACACATTATTAATCAGCTGAAGGTTTTACATGATTAGTTACTCACACAGAAGTTATTCACAAAAAGTCACCCGCAACCCCAATAAAAAACTCTCACACGCTTATCACCCCCTCCAAACTCACATCCTCTTTCAGCTCCGGTGTTTATTAATTGCGATTGTTGTCCACATGCTGATTTCGAGAAAACAGCCACCCTCTCATTCAGCAGTGAGAGGGAGAAAATGTAATACTTTCTCTAGTGTTACATTTTCTCAATCCTTAATGAGAAAGTTGAACAGAACAAGGTTGCCGTGACACAGGGCTGTCAGGGCTGGTCTCTTTCTGAAACCACCCCTGACAGAGTATTTTCAGTGGGACAATTATAAAGGCAGTACAGGCCTCCTGGTTGTACAACAACGACAAAAAAAACTTTAGTCAAATTAATCAGTTTGAGATTAGGAATCCCAAAAGGACTGTGCCAAAAATGTTGCATGTTTTAGTGAAAAACACAAACTGTGTACACAAACGTGTAATTGCTGCCCATTTTCCAAACCACAATTTCCTGCCTTCCAGGCCACAAATTTCAGGATGATATAAAAATTATGTTGCTGAGACTTGACATAGAAAATACATCAGATGCCTTGATTTTTATTATTATAACTTCCTGTCACAGTTATATATTATCATTCACTGCAGCCGCTGTGAGCAAAGACTATTTTTTACTTTGTAAACACTACCTGCTTCCTGCTGAATTACACCACAAAGATAGAAGTAGATTTGACAAAAAACAAAAACAGACTGTTGTAGCTGAAAATGTTTTGCTGTTTTAAGTTTCATTTACATAGATAGTCCATGTTAATGTTTAGAATGTTGGCTGGCAGAAGAAGCTCTTTTATTGCTTAAAAAACGTCTGGCATCAAATTAGATTAGAATAAATAATATTCATAAAGACTGATGTTGCCTGTTATTCATGTAGGTAAAGGAAATGATCACTTGGGGCAGTGGAATCAAGCTGTAAACACAACACTGACATATTATCACATTGTAAAGTTGCTATGGCGAACGTTTTAGCAAACAGTTGTCTGTTTATGCATCCAGCAGAGCCACATTAGCATTCATATGGGTGTCATGTTTGTGTCCACCTAATGAATGTAGTCTTTTTTAGCTCTGTTTTTGGTCTCCACCAGCTCCTGATTGAAATGTCCTGCTCTTTAGCTGCTAAATGCTCCACTGTGTTCAGCAGCTAGTCGCTAACTTTGTCTGTCTGCTGTTTGGTGCTGAGCAGGTAGTGTACAGTGGGTTTGCTGCCTGCATCTGAAAACACATCATGAGAGCAGTGAGAGTGAACCAAAACATTAAAGCTGTGGGCCATCAAACCAAAACAATGCGCTAAAAGACGCTATAACACTTTATGGAGCTGTGGGGAACTGCAGAGTTGGCTGATAATTCTCTGTGGATTCATCACTATGAGTGACCCCTTTCACATACAAGTACTCATGTGAACCATTAGTCACATAAAAATATTGATTAAAGCAGCTTTAAAAAAACAATAAGGAAAAATAATACATTTAAATTATTCTGAAGTGCGGCGTAAGCTCATTATACACACATTTGGATGTTTTTAACGATTGAATTATATTTAGAACTTCAAGTACATTCGAGTCAGGCATAACATATTGTTTAGGGCCATGAATAATCCAATTTTCTTTCAATAAACTGAATTTGTTTGGGTTTACAGTTCACATGTCTGTTCATATGCTGCTGGGCTGTAAACATAGTTTCAATAAAGGAAGACAATGAGCACAGAAACACACATTAAAAAGCAGCACGTGTGGAGTTAGAACAGAGCAGCAGGAGGAGGAGGAGGTGAGTAATCTTACCATCGTCTCCTGATCCTGAGCCGGCATCTGCAGAGGAGAACAAACACAGCTATTAACCAGAGGCTCACACAGCCACAGACACTTGCCGACTTAGTGTGTGTGTCTGGGCCAATGCGAATATCTGCTTGTGAGTGTATGTTTGTGAGGAGTAAGACACTTGCGTGCTTGTGGGTGTGCTTGAGCGAGACGAGATATCTCTAAAGATGGTGCAGAAAGTGATGCAGAGAGTCAGATTTAAAAACAGAACGGAGATGATGCCCTGAGGTTTGGAGCATCGTGCATCTTCCCCATTCTACAGTAGTACATTGACTCCTTCTCCATTGCTTTCCCACTGAATCTGTGTAAAGCTCCCTCAAACACATTGAGCTTACTGAATTGTTTAACAATATGGCTGTGTAAGGGATAGTGATGAGCACTTCGTGTAACTTGAGCCGCAGCATAAAGCGATCTGCTAAAACGCCCAGGCCAGAGACCAGACGCACGGCCTCAGAGGACTGTAGGGGGATAATAGCTGAGCTTCATATGAATACCCATGTGAGGGGGGGGGGGGTTATAAGTAGAGGTGCACACACTAACTGGAGTGTTGGGTCAAGCTGACCAGCAAGCAGTCCTGATACTTTAATGACATGAGCTTGGGTTCGATAAAATACATTTCTGATGGCATAAAAATATGTCTCCAGTGTGATGATTCTGTGAGCTCAGTACAGCAGATGGTCAGTCAGTGCCAAGAGAAAGTAACACTCAAAGCAATCAGTCAAATCTCATTATAATCAGTGAGGTGGGACTTCCTCCAAAATTAAAGTATAATTATTTTACTGGCAAATTTGAAATTCTAATTTTTGTAAAAAAGATTTTACATTGTTTGACTATTTGTTTTCACAGAATAATTCAGTCCCTTTAATAGTGCAGTTGGGTCTAACTGTTCTGTAAAAAAAAAAAAGCTTGTGGATAGAATAAATGCTTCTTAATGAGCTAGCACTTGAATCAGCTGATCTACATGTTACTACAAGCTGATATGAAAACCTGGCATAAGTGCATCTTTTTCTCATTGAGCAAACTTTTCACCTACCTTTATTTATTTTGTCTATTTTAACAACCATTTAACATCTTATCTAACACCTGAATCATTGTATTATGATTTGGTCACAGCTATATATAGAATTGGGAGAAGTAGAAGTGATAGTATAAAAAAAATACACTGAATACAGAGAGAAATAGTAGTAAGGAACTACCCATACATATTTGAAACTGATACACTAACTGAAACAAGAGGCCTGGCTTACTGTACAGGCAGTAAAGTGTATAGCCAGAGTCAGGCCGGAACTGATAAACGGTGACAAAAAGGAGCCAGCATGACTAGCAGGCTAACGGTAGCATTCTGCAAGTTACAAATGATACATCCTTTTTATCAGGCACTTTCACTGTCATTACCTTCTATCCCAGTCCTTACACTCACTGCCAGATGTGGAGCACTGTTGTATAAATAATATAGCAGCAAAATGGGAAGAGGAGTATCTGGTATAAGAAGATGCTCCCCGTGTTTTACTCTTGTCTTGCAGGTTATACAGGCCACGGTATTGTCTCATCTCGATTACAGCTCATTAAGATCAACTAGAAATAAAAAGCATGTCTGAACGTGGAAAACCGTGTCAGAAGTAGTAGTATAATAGTTTTACAATTATTTTCTGGAAGAATCCACAATTATCAAACAAGGCAGGTGAGGAGAGGTCACAGTTGTCTCAATTCAAAGACCAGTGCTATGAAACAGTTGAACACTTATGCATACAGCCATATCTCAATGGAGTCTGCCATACTTCATATTTCACAAATCTAGTGAAAAAGGTTTTAAGAAACAACTAAAGTGGTTATTTTTAAAGACAGGCCTACAACATAAATAGGCAAGATACGTCTTTTAAGTTTCTTTGCGGTATGTATGAGGTACATAACAAGAGGTCAATCCCTTCTTAACATTGTCTATATGGTGAATTCCTTTCACAGGTTTCACAGGTGTGTTGCAATTAGACTGAACCCTGCATGAGACGAACGAGGCAAAATCAATTTAAGAGAGGAAGCAAATGCATTTCACCCCATGCTTGAGTGAAATAAAGCAGAAGCAAATTTGAGTGCAATTGCAACATAAGTAAGGGATTGAAAGATTGATCTTTCACAATAGAAACACTCTCTGATTTTGTTATAGTGCCCTGTAAGGTCACACCCCTTATCCTCAAGGTTACAGGTCAGAATGACTGTATGCTAGCTTGACATAGTCTGGAACCTCTCAGTTCATTTTTTAATTTCCAAGGGGCGTTATCAACGAGCACAGACCAAAATGCCTCTAGACGCAATTGGATGGACCTACAACCAATCAGAGCAACGAAACGTGTGACGTAGCACTGAGCGAATCCCGTCGGAAGTACGGCAAACACATCGTTCAAATCAGCAACAGCAAGTGCAGTTCTTTGTTCTTCTTTTAGAGAAAATATACCGTCCAGTTCGTTTAATACTGACGCGATAGCAGATCCAGAACGTTCCACATCAGCGGCAGCCATCTTGGTTGTTTACGAAAATGCCTCAACAGTGCTCCTCTGTACAGTCATCATATCATACCCATCCCATATTAGATAAACGGTTGTGATTGGCCCGAGACGGGCCTGGTCAGATGGAAATCTGTCCAAATGGGAAGGGGGGTCCTCTGGTTTCCAGGCTAACTGTATGCATAACTCACAGTGAACAAAAACAAACAAAAAAAAAAGTTTTAGCTCTCTAAGAATATTGTTTTTATGAGTTGGTCCCTGTTTTGTTTGTATTGTACACGTATAAGAGGATGGCCTGGTATGCACATGAGGGCAACACAACACACATTCTTTCCTCCGGTTTGATCGACCACTGGTAACATTAATGCGCAATGACGCGTAGCCTCCAACAAAGGCAGTGAAGAAAAAGACTGCCAGCTAGCTAACATGAATTTAAACAATGCACGTAACATTTAATGTAAATAGAAAATTTGTTTGGAGAAAACTCCACAGGGCACCTTTAATGTTGGAAAAAAAAATCTCCATGCACACCCTTTAAAAAAACTTCCCTCCTCTGTCTTACCTCCTTTAAAATCTGCAGAATGTCAGTGACCTTTGAACATGTGGGACACTAAATGTGCACTGTTTCATGAAAAGGCTTAGCTTGAAGGATCAGGCTGAAGTCAGAAGGGATTCATGGGAGATCAATAAAAACCTTTAGTAGCCTATCTGTACAAGGGCAGAGGTTTGAGGAGAGAAAGGCTGGCATTAGAAAATAGAACAAAATGGCAAGGGAGATAGGCACAATCTTACATTTCTGCCCGCTTGTCTGCCAAATGAAGGGTCACAAAGAGGAGATACCACACGATTTTATTTTGTGAGAGCCACTGAAGACTGAGTGAGAGAGCAGAGGAGGAGAGCCAAGAGGGAAAAAAATGGTTACCTCCATTGACAATAGATGATTGAGGTGATTTTTTCCGTTTTGGAGGGATTGATTAGACGAGGAGAGAACAAATAGAAGGAGAGAGGTAGCTTCTAGGGGAACTGTTGTTAACCCTACTGTGCTGCTGACACCAGAGGCTATTGCACACAGACTGTACACACACATCACTACCTGCTTGCACATTAACACACTTTCCACCTTCTACTGTAAATAAGACTTGCAAGTTAGGCTTCAGTAGAAGATATGGCTATAGTAATGTTGACAGACACTGCATGGCAGTTAGTTTTGTGTATCAAACTACTTGTGGGTCCTTGTAAAAACGATGCTCATATTGTAATGGGTTCTGTTAACTGTGAACACTTGTCATTGATTTTTCTGTGATACACAGGCCAGCAGACTGGCAGTACCACTTCATTCACACACTCGCAAACACAACCCATGTGCAATATTTCCAACAGCAACTCAGCTGTGATGCTCAGCTGTGGCATGTACAAATCTGAACTTCAATTCTGAATTTCTACAAAATCTTCAGTATATGCAGCTTTAAAGGCTACAGTAGCGGTCTGGGGCTCCTTTGAAATTATGTTTCATCAAAGCACAACTTGATAGGAACCTTTTCAACTCAGTAGGAAACATGGGTTTCTAATCTACTGACCACAGGAGTTGGTGGATCCCAGGATTCAGCAAGAATCTCTTAGTTTTCAAGACAGAACAAAGATCCCAAATTGGAATCTCAGAAGTGACTCTGGGCTTTGAAGTAGGAGTTATGTGCATGTTGGATGATTCTGCATGTCACGACTTACGTCCAATGCCAGCGTACAGTGCCAATGCAGGAAGTAGTGTGCCATTTATGTACCGAGGCAGAAAGTAAGGTTGTGGAGGTGGTGGGGGTGAATGGGCGTCACAGAGCTGCAATTAACGTTCTCATTTTTATTAACCATTCTTTTCCTGATCCTAATGATACCATAGTTGCCATGCTCAGATATTGCAGAAAGCACACATTTTAAAAAACGTTGGCATTTAGATGTAACCCAGGATTTTGCAAAATCATCCAACACTAGCTGCGTTTACATGGACCCTAATATTACACTAATAATCGGAATAATAGAAAAAAATCCCTCATGTAACCACCTCAATCGGAAGAGACTGGCCCGATCCGGCCCGATGGGAAGGAATTTTCAATCGGGTTGAGAGGGGTGATGTAAACAATCAGAAAATATTAGCGCCTAATAACCATGTAAACACTTAATCCAATCGTTTCTCTCTGGTTGGAATAAAGATATTCTTCTGTTATATTTCTGGTAGATTAGCGGGCAGACACAGCGGGTGGAGCCACTGTGCGCATGTCAGAAGAGTTATATTCTGATTAACCTTATTTAGCGTCCATGTAAACAGTTTAGTTGGAATTGAAGGAACTGGGTTGAAGAAATATTGGCCATGTAACTGCAGCTAGAGATGTTTTAGTCTGGCAACGGAGCTGCCCCGACCCAAAATGTCCTTGAGAAAGACATTGAATCCCCTCCAGGGTGCTGCTCTGTAGCTCATCTTAACCTCTGACCTCCCTGAAGGAGAGCAAGCAAAAAGAAAATCTCCCCACAGATCAATAACGTATTAGATTATCATTATTTAAAGATCTTTGAATTTAGATAGACTTTGCAACTAATTATCACTGATGAGACATATTTTTTTTTGCACCACTTGAGAATTAGTGCTGTATTGATGACTTGACCCCTGTACTGTATGTGCGATTATACTGACACCATTGCACTGATTCTCATTTAGCCCTGGTCTACTGATAACCCTGAGTGTTCTTCTTAAATCATCAGCTAAACATATGGCTGCTGTCATCTGTCGGTGCTCAGAGATTGCACAGCGACAAAATGATTAAACATGTCATCAACATTTTAACAATGTGTCAATTAAACCGTCTCCCACCATCCCATTTAATGACTTCTGGGAAGTTACACTCTCACCTTGTGAACTGAGCTGGGAAATGCTGTGTTAGCGCTTGCCTTAGCTTAACCCTCTCCTTTGGGGAAAATAGACTGCTTAGTTTGTTTCACTTCACTAAGCTAATGCTCCTCACTGTGCTGGGCTAGCACTTGATATGATAGGAAAGTGGAACTATCCTGTGATAATCAGCTTTTACTTGCTTTGTACTGCTGAGAGCTCTTCCTGATATTCACTTCTAAATCAGAACTTCCTTATCTGTTGCTGACATGAATATAGTAAGACTGGAATGCAACGGAATAAAGCAAGTGTACATTTGCATCTCCATCTGACAGATGATGCATTGAAAAAGTCAATAACGGGCTAAAATACCCCACTTTGTAACATGTCACAAATCTAAACCTCTGTGATATAATAGTATGCATGATGCGCACACTTTTGTACGGAAGCCATTCAAGATGCTTTATCTTGAGGACAAAAAACAGAAGGCTATGGTATCAAGTCATGTTTGTCTATGCCCCAGTGTCATCACTTGGCATGAAACTGGCACCTCAGTTGGCCTCCTGTTTACTGTTTGGAATGATGGCAGACTCTCAGTCTGGCCTCTTGGCCTCAGCAGCATCTAAGAGGGTTAATGAGAGCACATACAACTGTGCGGTCAGGTGGGTGTTTGGTATGGGTAAACATCGAGAAGGATCCTGCAGGACACAAGAAGAGACCAGGTAATGGAACAAGATGGGTCACAAGTATGTAAAGAAATCAAATAGAGAAAATGAATAACAAGCGCTACTTCGTATACGAAGTATGAAATCAGCTGTTTCCAGCAAAAAAAGCTCTGATAAACCCACTGTACTTTACCTGCTCAGCACCAAACGAGAAACAGACACATTTAGCAACTAGCTGGTGAACATAGTGGAGCATTTAGCAGCTAAAGACGCAGATACTTCCCTCAGGAGTTGGAGACTAAAACAGAGGTAGAAGGAGAGTAAATATTGAACTTACATTCATCAGCTGACTAGGAACACATCATCAAATTTATGTTAATGTTGATCTGCATCAAACATGTTCGGCATATGGTAATTTTAAGTCATTGTTGTTGTTTACAGCTCAATTAATGCAGATTTAAGTCTTAAAAGTCAGACTACGTAAACTGAAATTTGAACATGTCCAATTCCATGGCTTCAATGTCAACTCTGTATGCTGATGAAGGTCATGTGATATGATCGAAGTCCTGGAATAGCCACTTAAAAGACCTTGTGCTGATATTTTTTTCTCAAAATTAAGTCTTTTGACACTGATCCACTAATACGGCGAGTGAAGAGTCGACGTTACATTATGAACACTACATCGAAACCTACACCAGAGATGTCTGCTTCATGACATTTCTCACCCCGGCAAGGGAAACAAGTATTGGCACCGGCGAGCTGACATATATCCATTACATTGTGTACTGTTGCCGCTAATGGGATTCTGGAAGATGGAAATGGAAAGGAGGACAGGGAGTGATGGAGAGAGAGAGAGAGAACAAGAGAGAGAAAGAAGGTTTTTTGGCAGTACATGCTCTTTACAGCTTGGGTAAAGTAGTTTTGATGCTTGCATTCCTTACTATTAGTAAATGTATTGCTGGTATATAGATATTTAAACATTTTCCACTGCTGCACTCACTTCAGGTTAGCTTAGGTGAGAGTATCAACTAAATGGCTAAGTGGTGAAGAGAGCAGAGAGGAAACACTTCAGAAGTAACTGCCTGCCCTACTTTTCCACATGAAAGGTTTGGGTGTAACACTTGGTTATGTAAGAAAGCTCCCACACAGCAATCTCATGTGTTTAACTTTCAAATGAAAAGCAACCATTTGTAACTCTTCCGTGAGATAGCTTAATGATATCAAAGATTTTCTCCCTTTAAATTAACTGTATTTAGAATGGTTTTGTTTTTTCACTCAGTCAGTTAATTAACAATTAGATTTCCTCATATATGAAATTTCTATAAGATAGAGTGGTTTGATTTTTTATTGTACAGCTGTGGTGGATTTTAAAATTAACTTAAGAACTTGACTTTTCACTTTATCTCATAATAGCTTGTTGATGTCTTAAGGCAACAAATGTTGATACATTGTAAATCATAGGTGAGGTTTTTACTATAAGCGCTTTGGGGTTTCTTACCTCTCCGCCACAATCCCTGCTATGTTTGGTTTTTTTATGCTTTTGCCTCCTTTGTGCTAATAAAATAAACCAGAACTAAACTATGACAAATACCTCAGTGAAAACTGTATTTAAATGAGAAAAGTTGAAATGTATTATGTATTTTTTTATTCATTTAACACACATTGATGATAGATTGAGTTTCACGGGTAATGTTGATTCTATATGAAAGAATCAGATTTGCGGTATTGATGTATTGTGATGTTTTTATTGTATTTGGTGAGACCAAAGGTGATGTTCCAGTCTTGGCTTGGCAATAAAGTTGGATTCTATTTTACATTTTACACAGATGTGAACCCAAATGAACACCTGTCGCAGATTTCGGAGAGACACCACCATCATCAAAACACCAAAATCAAACAGTTTTTTCCAAAACAGTATACTAAGACAATGTGTGTAGCACACTGCATACAATCAGTATGGAATTGGGACGCAGCACCAGCCTTTGACCAGGAGATAAACTCGAAAGGAGGTGGTTTATACCTTCTTTCCTCTGTGTAGTTTGGCTTTAAAAGCTCCATATCCCCAGGTGGTTGGTCGATCACATCAATGTCATTAAAGAGATATGGCAGCACTTACTTTGTGCATTTTAATTAGTTAAAATAGTCTAAGTGTATGTCTGAGTGTAACATGAGTCACTGAATAGAGCATATAGAACTACTGTCATGGTCTATTTGTCACAAGACTTTACCACAAGAACATCCTTGTTTGAGCCCTGCATTAAGTTCTCAAAAGTACTGCTTGTTGCATGACATAAAAGGGTCTTTATGCCTCTCTCTTTCAAAAAGACACACAAATCGTACACACTGACTTACTTACACTATCACATGTCTTGAAAGAGGACCTCACACACAACCCACAAACAAGCAATTTAGAGACAGACTGGACATTTCATGTGACTGTGCTCAGCTCTGCCTACTCGCACACAGATACCACTGCTGTTACTGCAGTAACATTTCCACCTCAAGCCCCACATGTTCCCTCTGCTGAGCTGTGCCCCATTCAAGGGCCTTTTAATGGACTTCTGCCGACTGCCTGTCACTGAGTCAGCGACTGCTCAACTCAAGCCAGCAATACTATCTTAGCTTAAGCAGTGATTCACATATGCCTCAGAAACAGCCAACATCAACACGCCAGTGGATTCACTCATTCACAATTGAACATATTATTCAGAACATGACTCACTAATTGGGAGATTCAGTATGAATTCCTTTGTGGGTGTCAGGGAATGCTTTTTCTGAAGTATGTGCTCATCCATTTGGATTCGTCATCATAGGATTAAACACATTACATAGGCCAAACCTAATTACACGTTCTAATGAAATAAAAACCAGAGGGGAATCAAATCAAAGCCTGCTTTTGTGTACAGAAAATGTAATGGACAATATAAAGTTACATAAATATGAACATGTAATGTATGTATCATTAGAGTAGATCAGAGTAGTCGTTTGAGTCACTTTGGTCATTTTCAGGAACAATTCATGGCAGGGTATACCAAAGAAACTGGGTGTTAAAAGGATAACAAACGTTGTACATTGGTAAAGTTGTGCCTTCATTAAAACTGTCACATATTATAATCAGTCATCAGGATGAAAATGTAGTAATGGGGATCTTATTTTTTACAACTGCCTATAGAGTGAATTAATATAACCCTTACAAAACATTTTATGAAGATCTTCAACTTTATAGTACTGCATACTCCGAGCAGTACATGGTCTCCACAACACGGCTAATGAAGTGGCTGACCTTTTCCGACTGAAGACGCAGTAATCCCAGTTATGTTAGATAATTACACTGAGTGCTTTTTCTTTCCAGCCAATGAAAAGATGAAAACAACAGGTGATGCCATTGGTGTAAAGGGTATAGAAAAGGAAACAATATTCTGAGTAAAAGATTATTAGTCAAAAAAAATGGGTATTCCCTACATATTAGGGATAATCTAAGCCATGCGGTTGTTGAAAAATACAAAAAGATAAAAACAAGACAGAACCTAATTACGCACTGATGTGAAGCAGAGGGGGTTTGACTCTATTTTTGAGGGTTTTTTTTGGCAGAAGTATTGTCCTGCTTGTACCATGGCCACTTGCCAGTAATAAAAAATATAGTTTCTTCATATTTTCAGCCAATAGTCTCTCTAAACAAAAAAAAAATTGATGCTACAAGATTGAACCAAAGAGTGTCCAGATTTAACTACAAACATACTGTACTAAAGCTGGATTTCCACCATATACTGTGATCCCCCTAATAGATTTATAGGTCAACGTAACACTTGCACATTGAACGGATGTGTTGTCCATAATCACGCCATGACGCACATTCATTATATACCCCAAGCTAATTGTATTTACATTATTTCATTCAGTTAGTGATGGCGCGACAATGGGAAAAAATGCACTGGATATGGCTGAAAAAAAAAAAGGAGAATTCTTAGGAGACTTTTTCCATGCAATCATCATATAGCAGTAAGTCATTGTATTTACAATGCTTCCTTCACTTGGATGGAGTGCAACAACTGCAGTCAAAGGAATGTTTGCACTGGAAATGGTATTACAAGATAACGAAATATGGAGATTACTGAGCCTTTCTTCAAGTTGCTCCATGTTGCCTTTCGTTATCAACAATCTCAGCATCAGGAATATGTAGGAGAACACACAAGCTACCAATCTGACCAATTTCTTGTGGTGTCCATGTGCTATCTCCACACACTAGTAGACACGTACATTTTTGAGGAGATGCACGTTAGCTTGGTACATAGCTGTCGTTTACACGCTGACCAGTAAACCGAAATACATACCGCTACAAGAAAGTTAAAAAAGTGTGTTTTAACCAACATACCGGTATGCTAATAAACTATTTCTCAAGCAAACCTACAACAACATATCAGAGGCTTACAATGCTACAATATATCAGCATGCCATCAAATATACAGTAATGTTAGCTAACAGCTAAACATACTGCCAAAAGCTAATAACTTAATATGCGTTCTCTTCCGTCACAGACTCTCTCCTGGTCATAATGCCACCAAAGAAATAGCTGTTATTGTTTAAATGCTAACAAAAACTAAAAAGACAGAGGCTTCAGCTTCACTAGCGTGTTAGCATGCGTGTTAGCTAATTTGCCAATTAGCACTAAAAACATGAGGCTGATTATTTAGTTTTTATTTGGTCATAAAACATTTAATGTTTTTTGTTTATGACCGACAGATGGACCGACATTACCATCTCAAGAGCCCCGCTGCTAGCATGGCTAAAAATATATGTCTTGTTATTGTAAGGTAGACTTTGCTAGTCTCAATTAAGAATCAGTTAAATCAAACTCAACAAACAACTATTAGGTCTCTAAAATTTACAAAATATTCAGTTAAATATTCAGTATTAACAAAATAATTAATAAAAGTGTCACTGAGAGCAATTAAATTCAATGCATTGAATACAAAGCTGTGAACAAATAATTTCTAAATAAGTAAGTAAGTATTTATTTGAAAAAATGCAAGTAGCTTTACTGTATCACTTACATAATTAATTCAAGTACTCTTTTAAGCAGAAAGAAGAAAACAAAATGTCTACACAATCCAGAAAAAAATGAAATGGCCATCAAGATGATGTGTGATTCAGTCATTCAATTTTCTGCTTTGTTGAGCATGCCTCTTGGCAACAATGTTACAGTAACTACGTATGACAATTTGGCAAGTATTTACATTTTATGCCTTTTGACATTTATTTAAACATTACATAATGAAAGGTCATAGCTGTCAAGCTTTCTTTTACTTTAACACACCGAATTTTAAACAAACTGTATAATTAACTTGTTTAACTCTCTGCATTGCTCAACAGGGCTGTTGGCCAAAGGCTGTCTTCAGCTTCTTGTAAGGACATTGTTTGGCTATGATGAAATCTTCACCTGGTTCAATGAGAATACATGATGAATGATGGTTCAGTGGGACTAAACATGGGAAAATTACATCAGTCTCTAGCAATCATGCATTTTTTGTAATACCTTTGAAGTAATGCATCACTGGGTAATTACTGAATCCCATCCACTGGAAGCATTTGCATGCATGTACTACTGTATATACAACATTAAAATTGGATTAGGTTTAAATCTCAATTATCCTTAGCTTTACATTTGCTTCATTTCATCTGCATGCTTACAGACAACTGTGCAGAAAATGTTCAGTGAATGTTACCTTCTTACTTCAGTATTTTCTGCTTGTGTAAATGTGTGTACTGCATGGGTATGTTGGTATCAGTGCACCTCTGTGTGTGTGTGTGTGTGTGTGTGTGTGTGTGTGTGTGAGAGTGTGTGTATATTTTCTTGTGTATACATCTGTGTAGGCGGCATAATGTAAACATACATACCAGCAGGACAGGCGCCTTCTGACATAATAAGTACTTCAGACTGCTGCTTGCAGGCATCTCTGCGCAGGAAACACTCGTTCTGGTAGTTCTGATTGTTGGAGCCGCACACTGGGGCATAGTCATTGTTGCACTGCAGAGAGGAAAGGAAAACAGTAGAAAACAGCTAAGAAGATGAGCAGAAAAGGCTGAGGAGGTCATATTCAGGTCATCTACAAAAACCCCACTAGTGTGTCCTCAAATAAAGTGTTCATTCAACATTCAGATTTTGAGAACAGAAGCCATTGTCTTGACAGGGTAAGTGCATACTTAACACTGCTATATACTTAATCATATGCTGTAAGTGAGGTCTTGGTAAGGGTCAACTCCATTTCATTAATGCCACTTTAGAAAACAAATGTGAAGGACTGCGTTTGTCATTGTATTTTGCTGGGGGGGGGGTTAAAATTATGTACCGTTTCAACTGAAAAAAAAAAGCCCTCACTTGAAAATGAGAATTACTAATCCCCAAGGATTTACAGTAGAAGCACTATTGTATACAAATACATACAGTAATTCAATTATGCAGAAAATAACAGATACAGGATGCTTTATCATATTAAAACAGACTGAACATTCGGCAGTTTGATTTGATGGATATATAAATTAGTTTGGAGATGTACAAACTCGCAGTCCAGTGTAGGAGCAAAAATAAAGGCACTACATTTGTTTACCACTGGCTATTCAAGTTCATTTATAAAATAGTTGGCCGCATGCCTTGTCTGCATCATATTTAAGTATAGACCTCACATATCATCACAATCACATCAGAATTTTAAAGGCCCTGAAAACACATTTTCTCAATCAGCTTCTTACTGGGAGTGATGCGATCCAACATGAACACAGTAATTTCTGCCAAAGTTAGGACAGTTTTGGTTTTTCACATGAGAGGTTTCTGTTTTTCTTTCTCTGTGATTGTCTTACTGATTTAAAGTGGGTGGGGCACAGTTGGAAAAAGGTGATGTCACTTACTTCCATGCACTAATCAGGATTTGGCAAATTTTTATACCTTGTTGTTGCTTATACATTTAAAAAAAAGTTGCAACAAAGATTTGCTACACATTCTTTTTAATGGGTCATATTCATGCTCCATATATGTTCAGAAAAATTGCCAGCATCTACTGCTGCTCACCTCTGTTGTTGCTCCGCTGGAGCAGTAGCAGGTTAAGTGACTTGCTCAAGGGCACTGAACAAAATAGCTGCTAAGGTATGGGAGAACATTACTCATTCATTTCCCCACATGGTTTGTTGGCTTCAGAGCAACTCTAGATTTTTCAGATGACTGATGGCACTAGAGTGCCGGCTCTTAGTTTTAATTTTTTTGTGCTGCAGAGGAGAAATATTCACATTTGATTTGATATTGATTCGCCAGCGCCACACCGCAGGAATAACAAACGTGATTATTCAATTGAGAACTATTCTCCTCTATTCCCTGGTAAGAAGGAATGGCTATCAGAGGGTCCAGAGAAATTGTCGCTCCGTAGTCACAGCCCATAACCTAATTACATTTTAAAGTGCTGAAAAATGGGCAATGTGTGAAAATGTGTTCCTGCTGGGTGTGACATCACAAGGACAAGGGGCTTGCTTGAGAGTCCCCACAGGAACGAGGCTAAGGAGCTCATGGCTCTTTGTCTCCACTTCTGTTCCCCTTTAAGTCTCTAATGGATTGACCTGGAATCTGTCTCTCTGGGCCAAATCATCTGTCTGCGTCCTCGCAGAACACCGCATGGCTCCCACAAAAGGACACGAGTATGGAGAGGCATTAACTCATATGCAAATCTGTGTATGTTTACAGACAACACTCCAACTACAACATAGTAGAAACATGCTGATTCTACGTCCACAAAAACCAGCTACATTTCATTTGAAAATACATCTTTTTCTTTCCATTTTGGCCCTCCACTCACACTAAGCCCCAAATCTGAGCTGTATGTTTGTTAATACAGTTGAAAATGTCTGCCTCAAGTTTTAGTGTGGACAGGGGGAAAAAGGGAGCTTTGTTAGAATGATGGCGTAAGCCTGCTGTGACACAGTCAAGTGCTATGAAGCAGTAAAAAGCAGAAAACTTTGCACACCTCTAACCCAATCTATGAGCACTCATTTTAAATGTCAGTAAAGCTGATCACATAACACAGGTGTTGTCACTGACCTGTGTTTATGCTTTTTTGTCACAAGACATTTTGATCATTAAATAGTGATTTAAGTGACATTTCAGCACAGTAGTGCAGGAGTTACCGTTCACGTGGTTAACATGGCAAAAGGTGAGGAGGACAAAACACAATGCTGGCATTAAGGATTGAGGGAAAACAGGCAGCCATTTACTGTACTTGCATTCCCCCAAATAATGACCAACAATTCAAGTCTGTGTTGGTGCTTTGACCCAGTCCATTTTTTATATCTCTGCCCAACTCCATTGTACTGATATATACAGTATATAGTATGAGAGCCCGCCTTCCCAGTTTAAACTGTCCTATCAGGTGAAGACGGACCAAAAAAGGTCAACAAAAACGTATATATCCATCTCTTAACAGCAAAGCCTTAGTTAGACTCTAGCATGAACACACTCAAAATTAACAAAATATTCTTACATTCGTCAGTACAGAATGTCATTTCATTACACAATCCCGCCTACTAATACTTCACATAAAAGTGGTTTTGTTTAGTTGAGCTTTCCACAGGATATCTTTGATAACCGTGTGCCATTTCTTTCAAATCTTTTCAACAAATAAACTAAATTTGAATGACAACTGTTAACCCTTTGTCTTCAGCAATCCAAATATTGCATGTGCACTTAAAATTGTCAGAGAGAATGTCCACCTTATTCTTGGCGGTTTCTCTCTAAAGCGAAAAGGCCAGAAAGAAAATCAACCAAAAAATGTTCAATGTGGTTTGTAAGTGGGTGCTTCAGGGATCATATCACTATTTTATGCTCGTTCAGTTGTCTGACAACAGAAACAGAAAGATATGTGAATGAGAACAACTTAACTGAGAGTTCAGCTGTATTAAAACGCAGTATACTGAAGGTGATCACAGAGAGCAGGAGGAGACTGAACGGAGACTCAGCAGAGTAGCGACTGTCTGTCCCACTCCTTAGCAGGTGTCGGTTGTGAGTTTTGTTGTTTGGCGACCAAAAGAGGACAAATCGAAGAGATTTGGCAACTTTCTAATCGTTCAGGTGTTTAAGTGTGAACAAAGATCTTAAAGAACGGGACCTGAAAACAGCAGTGTTAACGCACATTGTTTTCACACATACGCAAACTGCATTTTCAAATTTATCTGGTTTAGTGTGGATGTCATCTGAGACACAGACACACACAAGGTCTCATGGCCGCAAGGAGAAGCACAAATATAACTACGCCATCGATTCAGGAGCCCAGGAGAATCGCAACGATCAAGTGTGAACACTGTTATTAACCAGCTGAGGGGAAAAAGATGGCAGAATACACTAAAGGAGGAGTAAAAGGAGGAGGAGGAGTATAGAAGGGAAAGAGATACTGCACAATGGCTCTTGATCAAAGGCATTGAGATGCAGGAAGGAAAGAGGCTGTAGAGAAGACGAGAGGCAAACTTGATGAGTGAAACTGGGCTTAGGGGTGAGAAGAAGTCAGTGGAAATGGATGAGAGTGAGACAGAAGGAGACTGAAGGGTAATGAAAGTAAAGAAAAATACAGAAGCGAGATGCAGACATGCTAGAGAGAGAGATAGAGAAATGGCTCAACAAACTTGGCACAATAAAAAAGAACCACAGTGCCTGAAGAAACCAAGGCAAAAAAAAGAACATCAAAAAATAAAAAAGAATGAGAAGAAGAAATGGGGACACAGACAGAGAGAGGGAGAGGAATAGAAAATCCCCTCAAAGGAGAGCAGGAGAGAATGAAAAAATGGCAACCCCACAAAGGCGCTTGGAATAGCTTACTGCAGGGCCCGCGCTTTTTTGCCATCCTCTATCCTTCCCCTCTGCCTCCCCCTCTCCCCTCACTCTCTCTCCCATCTGGCTCAGGCTGTTCTTAACCTGGGGACTCTCACTTTATGCCAGGCGTGATGCAACGGAAGGGAAAGCTGCCCGGCAGAACCCTGCGGGTGTCTTTTAAGAGTGCCTTCTTTTCTGTGAAAACTCCCCCGACCCATCTCTTGATCTTCCCCAGTATTTGGCTTTCTCCCCTGCGGAAAGGAGAGGAGTGATGAGAGGATGGGTGATTTAAAACCTCAACCTCTCTAAAAGGAGGTGCAAGACAGAGGCTGCAGCTGTGAGCAAATTACGGTCTCTCCCAGAAATATACGTACGTGGGTATAAAGGAGGATCCTGTACCTTATAGGCCTCTTAAAGCATGTTGAGTGTATCCCCTTTTATATTTTGGTGAGGCAGACAGGAAGTGAGTGACTTCGACAGGTATGGAGCAGAAATAGATTGGTAAACATAAAATAAGACTGTCAGACAAGACATAAAACATTGCACGTCTTCATCTTTCATCTGATCTTCAACCAGTCTTGTTGGAAAAACTTTGACACTTATCTGCCAAGTTCTTATTTATTCATCTGGGACTTCTCTTGACGTGACAGCGAGGAAGAGAGCGAGCTGAGGTCACAGATTTCATACTCTCAGACTGACTCGTATTTCTTCACACGGCACTTCTTTACACAGCATATGACCATAATCGAGACAAAGACGTTCTTGTTATAGCCTTTGTCAGGGCGCTGCAGCTTTGATCCTTGAATTCCTTGATAACCAGCAGCGTGTGATGTTGGCAGTCTGCAAATATAAGCTTCGTCAGCTGTTGCACTTTACTGTAACTCGGCCCGGATGACTGTCAGTTAATGTAAATGAAAAAAGACAAAGGTGCCAAAAACAATCTGAGATATGTGTTTGAACGAGAGGGCCATTCGAAGGCAGATTCGGGAGGAGAAAAAATGAAAGTGACTATGTTAATGAGAGGGGGTGAATGAGACAGAAGGTGAGAGAATTTGATCCTCCACTATTCTCTGCAGACAGGATAGCGGGGGCCATTGACCAGGGCCATATGGCACGGCCTTATGTGCCCGCTGGCTCAGGCTTAGCAAAAGTCGCAGACATTGCCCCACACCTCCGCTGTGACAAAACCTGGACAGTCGTGTGGCGTCTCGACCGAGAGCACAGCGACAGCAGAGGTGTCGATGGTCCTGTGTGTGTGCTTGTGTTCTTTTGTGTAACTGGAGTGTATAGTGACAGGAAATATGGAAGAGAATGTGTATTCATGCATATATATGCAGGTGAAGTGCACTTGATCGTACTTACATACCTACATTTATGTTCTTCAGAGTTACATTTGCAGCATCTTGTGTGCATTTAAGCTTTAAGTTTCTATTCTTCTTCCATGCCGTTTCATATCTCTTCCCACCCGTTCTGTTTTCTTGTCACTAGAAATTTAGTTTCCACAAACCTCCTGCAGGGGCTGCTGTGGGTCTGCCTACCCTCAACTCTCTTCATCTGAGTTCCAAAAGCTAAGCTTTGGGACTGCAGCCAGGACCTGTTGTCTCTCTACCTGCCTGGGATCGGTGCATCACACACATCCACAGACACACACACACACACACACACAAGGCAACCAACGCACCCACCTTCGGAGCACTTTGTACAAAAAAAGGTATCTGCGCCTTACCAGGTCGCAACACACCAAAACAACCTTGCAAAACAAGCAGAACCATCATCATTCATTCCGTGCCTCTATAGCAGCTCCCAATGCTGACTTCACCGAGCATCCAACATAACTGCCGGCTGATGGGTGGAACAAAGACAGGTGGTGGGAGGAGGAGGGGAGGCAGAGGAGGAGGGATGCAGAGTGAAAAAGCAGGTATGAAGCGGAGGACGTGAGGAAAATGAGGGAGGAAGGAAGGTATAAGAGATAGAAGAAGGGAGATGCAGGGTGGCCAGCAGGGTGAGGGGGCAGAGGAGGTAAGAAGGATGAGAGTGAAAGGTGAAAAAGTGTAAGTGATGGGGGCGGAAGGGTGATAGGACGATAGCAACGACAGGAATGAGGAGAACAATGTGGGTTATTGGCGAGTGACATGCACGACAGAAACCGCATGAGAGGAAACCGTATGAGACAAAGGAGAGGAGAGATGCAAAGTGAAGGCGAGTGCACGCATCAGTGCGTGACTATGCAGCGGAGGGAAGGAGCATGCCAATTTGAGGGGTAGAGCTCTGCGAAATGCAGCAAGAGCAAACATGACAAGATATCAGCATCAATAAGCGAGAAAACAAATGACTCATCCATTCGTCCAATGGAGCTCCACCCAAACCCTGCAATCTTCACATATGCAAAAACGATCAACTGTCCAAGCGACAATTAGTCAGATATTTGCAAATTCTGCAGATAAAAGTCACACTGAGGTATGTGTGGACTGCAGCACAGCGGGGGGGGGAGTGTCATTCTGAAGTGAGATATCCAAAATTGCACAATGACTGGATTTGAAGTTTAACACAGAATAGAATGGATTTTTAGATTTACATAGATTTAGATTTTAAATAATGCACTTGTTTATATTTAAAAAGTCAACTTACATATGATTAATTTACATGAAATGTTTAGATGCAAAGCAAAAATTGGAACTATAAGTCAATCCACACTACCTACCAAAGCTTGATATATTGAAAAGCATTTTAATTTGAGGCAGCTTGATGACCAAGTTGAACTTTGGTAATTTTCTTGGTCCAATAGATGCAGTGTTCATCAGTTGTCACTGTGGTGAAATCAAATTCCTCTCTTTGTCATCATTTTGCGTCTGTTTATGGTTGTTTCCCATCTCTTTGATTGACTCATTTCATTGACAACAAATGTCACTTCATACCAGAAGAAGTTCTGTACCTAGTAGGCCGGTTCAGAAATCCACCCATGATACTAATAAGCCAACCATCTATCAGATTTTAGGGCCTGTGCCACCCCTGGCCACTCCTCTGGAAACACCCCTGATTTAGGGGATAATCATGTTAATCAAGTTTTGGAACTAGTTTCCAATAATGCTTTGGACGATGCAAGCAGGAAGCTTAATGTTTGATTGAGTGAGTTACACTGTGTGCTACACATTGAGCATCTCCTGTTTGCAGTGATGTGAAGACAACTATTACTGGAGTACTTTTAATACCGAAGGAACCTTACCAAACATGATAATTATGACGCAAGATCTGAAGCTAAGGAGCATCTTTTTTTCTGTGACTTCTGACTGTAGGTTCGGATTTTGCGAACTGCATCAAATGGCCATGAACGGTTAATAGGCAATACATAATAGGATACTTTGCAGTCTGACATGCCGGCAGATAAGATGGCAAC
This sequence comes from Maccullochella peelii, assembly GCA_002120245.1. NCBI lineage: Eukaryota > Metazoa > Chordata > Actinopteri > Centrarchiformes > Percichthyidae > Maccullochella > Maccullochella peelii. The sequence continues at coordinate 131,876 of LKNJ01000174.1, read as the reverse complement.
AAAATAGGCATTTGCGGCTACCTTTCTAAGTTCCTCACCGGAGATCCAAAAGTGCTTCCCACTCAGCTGGGAGTCCCTGCTGATTGATGGTCCCTGCAGTGTGGCCTCGGTCTGCCCCATGGGTCTGATGCCAGGCTACTGTACTTTAAATACCTTTAAAAGGGAGGCACCCAGGGGGACAACTGTAACAAGTGCCTGAACTGCCTGAAGCAATGTTTGTCAATGTAGAGGAGTAGATTCCCAAAGTCCTCACAAGATCCCTGGGCCCCTCATGGTCAATGGAACCATATTTCAGATGAGGTCAATTTGCGCGTCACGTATTTGTTTAAGCAACCTTCATCCTATATGACGCCCGCATTACTGCAGTTATTGGATCTAGACCTTCGCTGCATTGTCTGCTTTTATGTGGTGTTTTGCTGTGGCAACAAAAAAATGTTTTCTTCACAGCCTGCATTCTATATTCTGTATGGCGGACCTGATCACTCCCTACCTTTTTAGGCACCCAAACTGGCCTGGTTCAGGGCCATGCCACGCATTCCCCCTAACATCTGATTTACATTTTCTGACCCCAATCTTGTTCTGAGTACCTCATTAATTAGTATCTGCTGATACAAAGTCTGATCTGATATTTCTTCAAGTATATTTTTGTTCATTTTTTCTTTAATAAAACAGCTATATGGCTCACACTTAGCATGAAGTGGGCCTACACTAAAATTTGTAAAACCAGAGTAGAAATGCTGCTTCTGCTTTCTTTATTCCTACAAGGAACAGTTTGCCACATGTATAACTGGTCAGAAAATGACCAAACAGCTGCCCCTTGTGGAGAATCTGCATCTACAAAATCATTCCACCAAGACAGCAGGTTCTCTATTTGTTCTCCTCCTGAGCTCTATGCTAGTTGCAGGGAAAGTCAGCAGCAACACACCCAGGCAGGACTTCCATGCCTAATTTCCAGTGCACAGATACATACAGATGAGTGGCTAAGCCTCTAGAGCTCTGTTAGAGGCTGCAGTCTGTGATCATTACATAAAGGGTTACAATACATAAACTACACTGTCCAGTTCAGTGACTCAAATACACGACAGATACTTACTTTGGACAAACCAGGCAACAAGTCGACGTTGTGTTTGTGTGCAGTGGCGGGAGAAACTGCCATGTTGTACTTGGTGCCTGTACTTTACCATGGAATTTGGCATGACATTTAACATATTCAAATATTCATTTTCAAAAAAAAATTATTTCAGCAATAAGTTTCATACATTATTTGATACTTTGGTTCAGGACTAATAAACATAAATTAAACATCAGAAACAAAAACATCAGTACAGACCAAACACCCATGACTCTCAGCTGTCCATATGTTGACCCTATGGAGTTCCATGTCAACCGGCAGAAGCTCCACAATCAGCAAACACTCAGCTAAGGTCGCTGTATATGTTTACAGTATAATGAGAAGTGAAAAATATAATACAATACTTAAAGAAATGACCATGAATAAATAAATAAAGAGTTGCTATGGCTGTATTCTGATTTATATTATTATATTATTAATCATACAAACATTAAACCCCTTTAGTTTTAACACACTGTATGAATTGTAGGATTAATGTTAATACAAATATGCTCTAAGATTATGTTTAGAATATGATCAAGATTAATATAATAGCACTGACATTTCAGTATAGAGGTATATGTATACCATTTACGCCATTCTGCTGTAATTTTTCTTCTCTATATAGAGGCTCTTGACTGATCAAGCGAGGCAATATATCACTGTAGAGATGCTCCACGAAATAATTTGATGATTGTCACCAACAAGAGATTACAGACGCTTACCATTCTTGAAAGGATACGCTAACATGGTCCTCAAACACAGGGTCTACAGATTTCCCTGCCTCTCTGCATCACATTTAGACAGCAGCTGCACAAGTATCAACAGAGACCATATCACAACCTAATGATATGACTGGCTCAGTTGGGCAAATTTAGAGTGCTGTCATACTAGCAAGGGACTGCTGCGCATGCAGGCAATCTGGCAGATGCTATTTCCTGAGAAGGCCTTAACTCAAATGGACTTACTGTGGCAGCCTTTCTGTCAGCGACTCTTAGTCCCGGGACAACCTACTGGTATGGACTTACATCTAGGCTGAATGCCTCCACTCACAGTGTCGAACGTCCAAGACTAAAATCTAACTAGGACCATCTACCCAAATGACAGACCTGCAACTTAGAAACCCAACAATTAAAGACTAAGCATTACCATGTTTCTATAAGTACTAGGTTAGAGAGAGCAGAGCATGCTAATGCTACAGCTAAACACAAGCACCTGGTTAACAACACCTCCCCACTGCAGTCACTTCACTACAGAGTGTTATTTCATACGAGGTCACACTCACAGCTGGTAGGCAATCAGTATTAATGGGGTGGGTATAAATAAACAGGTGACCTCCAACATAATCAGGAACCATAGTTTCACAAAATAGAAACACAGAATTTCAATTTATATGATATTTCCTTCTTTCTCTGACATATACGTATTATTTTAAAGGGACAGTTGGGTTTGGTTCAGTATGTCAGCACCGAAGCTGTTGGAAGGCTCGGCTGATATTACCCGCTGAATTAAGCTTATCACAATACATCAGAAGTCGTCATACAGGTTTGCCCTCTTCATTTAATGTTCATTATAGTTGTGTATATCAGTTTTATATATTTGAGTCGTATTTTTCTTATACTAAATATATTTTTGTTGTTTCTAGTTGTTAATGATACAATCTTAATTTCCAGTTTACTACATAAAAAATTGCCCAACGGAATATGGAATTTTTGATACTGATACTGATATTTGGGAGTTTAAAGCATCCTACAACAATAAATCATGGGATTTTTAAACTATGAAATTTCCTGCTGAGTACATATCTTGGTCACAACTCCAAAATTTAAGAGATCCTTATCCTTAAAAAGACTTTGTGTTTATGTTAAAAAATGAATATGAGACGATAAATGATCACATTTTTAGAATCATATCAATATCAGTATCATCTTAAAAAAATCCAGTATTGCTCAGGTTCTACTTATGTGCCCTACCCCCTAACTTGTTTGAGACAGCCCTTAATATTACAAAAGCTCCACTCAAACATGCAAACACAGGCAGTGCAGGCCACTACTGCTAACCCTGCTAATGTTAGCCCCAGGAATACTGCCGAGCTCACACTTAAATCAGTGCACTGATGTTGACAATTTAACAGTGGGAGACAACAATTAAGGTGCATAAAGCCAACAAAAAAGAAATCAACAGCCTACATGATACCACTGTAAGTAGGATAACAAAGCCAACTCAACAACTTTTACTGGAATGCTCATATCTCAAGGGACTGACTGTACATGTGGGCCTGTTGAGTATCCTCCTAAATACAGAGTCATTGGCTCAGAACTGCTGAAAAGGGATTTCATTCAGCTGAAGGACACTCTTGGGAACCTTTCGGTGCAAGCATCTCAGGCACTACCCCAACATAAGGGTTATGAAATGCTTCGCTACACTGCTATCCCTTCATCAGCAGGTGTGGCATATAGAATGAATTCCAATGACAACTTTGACATTTTCTCTGGGCGCAGAAAACAGTTTCAAGAGGATGGAATCCACTGATCCCAGCTGGGCGCTAAGGTGCTATGCAGGAATTTATTACATGGCCTTCAAATCCTTCCTTTGAAATATCTGAGTGTATCCAAATTCCTCTAAGGGGAGACAAAGAGACATATGGAACTGAGAGCAAATCTGACATTGTTTGTGCATCAACGAAGTACACATAAGTAGAGAAGAAGCAGAGAAAGAACCGGTGCCCTCCTCTTCCACCTGTCGCAAACTCTTCCAGAGTCTCTCAGAGATTGTGAAACATAAATTAACAGGCCTCTCCACACCTATGAAAAATCACGACTACATTATGAGAAAGCAATTTCTAACCATGTTATTGAAGGACTGCTTAGACTGTGATGTGGACTGCTCTGCAAAAGAAGTATCTGTTCTGCCAGAGCCTTTATCCAGTTATAGACAGTAGTGTCATCCCAAGAAAAACAACGGCATCCACATTTGAGCAAATGTCCAAAAATCACAATGTTTACATGTAACAAATTGATCCCTCTTGCGGCCGTAGGAAGTTTGACTTTGTCTCAGGAGTAAAGGGAGTGTAGTGACATTGGCAAGTCCCAAGGATGGATGGGTCTTACATACTAGCCTTTGCTGTATGGTAAGGATGAGGAGGCACACAAACTGAGAGGTATAGATAACTGCTAATTTGTGAGAAATTGAGGTAGAAATGGTGCAATCTAACAAAACATAAAAAGCAATAGCAATAAACTGTATCTGGTTGATACAGAAAACATAAATAGTATACAATTTGTAAAATTAGAGGGAGCAATTGCATAGTATTAAGTGGCTAACCCTGAGACTCAAAAAATGCTTCAGTTGGACTGAAATGAATGAACTTGTTCACTATGTTTCTGACAGGTTCACAAGAAACTTTTCCTTTATACAATAAAGATACACATGTTTCAGGAGCCTACAGTGCAGTAGCTATCAGACCAAGGCTCAAGTGCGGAAGCCTAGCTATCCAGACTGCAACACATTAGGATAGATGATGTAGAGACATCAGAGGAGAGGTGCGCTGTGTACAGAATGCTACATTAAAGCTTATAGCTGTTCCATTTGGACGCCTGGACTGATAAGTGTGTGTGAGGACAGTAAGAGAGAGTTTAAGTGCCTATCAAAACAAAGCCTAATACACTGTTTACAGTCTGTGTTCACGATCTTTGATTTACCGAGACAAGAGCGTACGCAGCTAATCAAATCAGCAACAGGAGGTCAGATAAGCAGAGACAAAAAGACACAAGAATACTGAGAAACATCGACTGCTAGGGGTGATGTGGAATAGTTCTGATGCCCTCTTTGTGGTCTGGGGTAACATTACAGTTCTGGTTCCAACTCATGAAAATACTTTTGTATAAGTGATTTTTTAAATGGTGATAATTGTGGCAATTATTGTGGAAGAATAGCTGATTGGTACAGTGATATCTGTACAGGTGAAACACTAAAGAATTTGCTAAATGTTTTAATCTAGTAATCTCAGTTTAGGTCAGAGTGAACTTATTTGGATTTAAATTTTAAACTTTTCAGTCATCAATATTACATGTTTTGTTTAATATTTAAAAATATTCAATTCATCCTCTTAACCTATATTTTTAAGTGTGCCATATTTCAGTATTGCAGTATTTATCTGTCAAATGATTTTCACAGACTCCTTGGCCTAGAAATCCTCAGGTTTCTGGGCTAAACCTCGGATATCCACTAAACCTAGAACCACTACTGGTGTTTGATATGAACTGCTTCTGCCCATTACTTAATGTCACACCCACAGGTGTCTGCAGTTGAAAAACACTACTCTAGAAGAACTGTTCTCTCACTTATTGTATTCACTTTGGGAAAATCTGTAAACCAAATGATCAATGCTTTGGAAATACATGCAATGTATTTCTAGTGTCTAGTGTGTTCAAGCCGATTTCAAATATATTTAGAGCTTGGCTCATAAAGAAGCGTAAACACACCTGACATTTCACTAACCATTCCTCCAATACTGCTGGGGTTTTTTCTGTGCCTTCTGTGCCTCTCTCCCACTTGGAAAGCATCACAACCTTCTATTCTTTTCTTTTTCTTCCAGAACTGTGATGAGTTATACCCCTTAAAAATGTAAAAATTGCACTTCTTGCGTATTTAACAGATGCATTTCAGTTCAGATAATCACACCCACACAATGCATGTTATTAGGGATCTGCTACATGTGCTGATGGTTAGCTGACAGGACTATAGTATTTCAGGGTCTTAGTGCAAACACACACACATGCATGCACACACAAAGAGAGACACATACAAACACAGACACATCCTTCATCCACAGAGACCTGACTGATAGCCTGATCCATTTCCTGTATCCATTAGAGGCGGCTCGAGATTATGCAATTCATCCCAAGGCTATCATCCACCTCTATCAATAATAAACATCTCCACGAAACTAGGGCTAGCCTCAGAGGATGGAGACGGCACCGCCCAGCACGTTCTACTTTGGATGAAACCCTCTGTCTGCTCGGCCCATACTGAGCACCGCATTTGCTTTCCACAAGACTTGTCTTCAGTTGCTGAGACCCCGAGGCACAATCTTTACTTATGCCTTCTCGAACTTATCAAAGCTCCAGCTTTATCAACTCTGACAGATACCCCTCAGTGCTTGTGGTGGTGGCAGAGAGCACCTGTGGCTCATGACAAGAGACAGACGCTCTCGTTCGAGATTCCTCTGCGCCTCTGATGCGCCCTCTTTCTTTCCATCAGCTGGCCCTGTCGTCATGTGATTGACGTCTGGTGCAGCGTTTGTGACATAGCCTGGTGCTGGGGTGGGGTTATAAGGGAGCTCGAAAAGGAGGGAGAGTGTGTCTTTTAACACACAAATATTGTGTTTGATGTTAATGAATGAATTCAGTGGAATGCATTCTGTTTGAGCCATTCATATGAGGCTACTGTCACAGGTTAATCCCTGGCGAGGCTTGCTGTAGCCAGGTAACCATCCAATATGATGAATATTAGGAGTTGGGAGACAAACAGTTCTCCTGTCGGGTACCATTAAATCATTGCAGAAGAAGAGGGCACAACGAGATGACGTAATTAAAACAGTGCCAGTCAAACCTAAAACAGTGGAAAACAATGTAGAAAACATGATGGAAATATGAGATTTATGTTTGTTTCATGCATTAATTTAAAGAAGGTTTCAGTCTCCTCATCGCTCCACACAGATCTGATTGACATTTATTGTCTCTTCAGTGGAGCTGAAGCTTCAGTGAACGTTTAAGTCACATGCTTCATGTGCGTCTGTTTTGCTCATTTTGCTTTTATAGATTTACTTTTCACCTCAGCCAAACGTAAAAAACGTTTTTGTGATATTTCAATTTTTTTTTTCTTTTTAGAGATTTCTGTGTTTCCATTCAGCTGTTTTTATGTACAAATTGAAAATGTGCATAAAAAACAGGTGGATGGAAAGGCACCTTGAGATCCAAGTTCTGCAACTGTTGTTCCATTACATTACTGCTAACCACAGAATTACAACATTTCTGATGCTGTTTCTGCTCTCGTGACAGTGAAGACATAACAAATAAAGTTAAGCTTCAGTTTTAATTTCTCTTTTTCTATTTATCTATCTCTTCCAGTATATTTTTTTTACGGGATTAGATTAACTAACATGGCATAACATGTGTTTTCAGCAGCTGATAATCCAAACCAGTTCACAGTGGCTACTTGTTCTCTTACCATATTCCTCTCATATGTACCCATTTGACATACCCCTGACCACGTAGTTATGCTCATATTCTTAAATACTGTTAAAACCAGAGAGAATTCAGTCTTTTGTCACAAAAGAACAGGGCATCCTGTTTTATTTTTGTAGTTGATACAGGCATCTGGTGGCATTACTGTTCACATTACATTAATTTGGTATTTACTTACATTATCCCCCCACATACACACACATCAGGAGCAATGTGGGCTTCAGTGTCTTGCTGAAGGACACTTCACCATGTGGACAGGAGGAGAGACTGAACCACCAACCCTAAGCCTAACCTTAGAGGCTGACACACTCCACCACCACCTCAGTGTACAGCTCTTTCCATTGATACAAGAATGGACTGGGACTTAGTCAAGTCTAATTTATGTCTTAAAGCTTTCATGTTGTGCAGAATTATTAAGTTTGCTTTTTTGAAATTTGTTTGGCCATTTGTTGAATCATGAATAAGGATAGCTGGAGAAATTTTGAGCGATGGCATTATTTCTTTTATGATTCAGATAATGTACCTATGTTGATGAAAAAATATTATTTAAAATGTTAAATTAATTGGTTGTGTTGCAAAAGCAGCCTTAAAATTTTCCTCCCTTGGTCATTTAATCCCACTCGGTCTTCAAGAAATGCGCTTGTTGATAATTACCTGTCCCCAGTGCAATTTCCCTTGATTCAGGATTTTTCTAAAGCGTGAAAGTACCTTGAAACTAGACTAGGTAAGGCAAATCACTGCCCTTTTGAGACAAGATGTCGTGTAGTCAAGTGGCTAGTAACAAAAATGTTTAAATGTCAGAAGCATTAAAAAAAATTATCTTCTCTGATAGAAAGATTCATCCCTGTATATCAAAATATGAGTCGGTGTTGGTTAGGAGAATGGTCAGCAAGCCAAAATTGGTTAACACGTGTTAAGCCCATCATCCTGGTTTATCCTGTGTCACTGCGTTAGTCTGAAACAGGTATTTGTCAGATTATTAGCCTCATGCTGGGGGACTGACCTTCTTAATGATGGTTTACTAAGGAGGAAAAGGAGTGGCGTGGTTGGTGTGTCTGAGATAATGGTCACCAACAGAGTTGGGTCAATTATATTAATCAATTATATAAATCATATCAAACTTGGTTTCCCAGTGAGATTGGTCTTGATTTACACTGTACCAACCGAAAAAGGGTTGCTGACAAATGCTGTGTTCCACAGGCCCAGCAAAGTTTCATTTTATTTTAGAAAAGCTTTAGCAAAGCCATGCCACCATACCCCAGACACTTAGAAGCAGTCGATGTCAGAGAAGGTGAACGGGAAAAAAACCACACAAACCAACAATAGATCCCTGAGGAGTGCCGTCAGAGTGACAAATCTGTTCTGTGCCTGACACTGTGTTGTATTCCACAGACCTCCTGGACAGAAGGGCATCAAGCGTTGTCTGGGTAAGTGACAAACTCTTCCCCCATGATGCCTTGCCCAGTTTACGAACACTGGTCAAATCCTTACAATGGAAAGAGCGACAAAGAGATACTAGCAGAGGACAGAAACAAGGGAGGGTGATCTATTTGGACAAGTGAGGGAGAGAAAGAGACAGACAGAGAGTAATGGAGTCACTGTGACAACGGGAAGATGGAGAGAGATAGAGGGAGACTGGGAGGTGGCTGGCTTGTGCTTCTGCTCTTTAACCGCTTGGCAGTCTTCTCTTGATTAGGGCCTAGCCCGCCAGTCCCTGCGGAGTCTCCCCAGCCGAGTCACAGGAGACAGGCTCCTCTGTAATAGTGTCTGACAGGCCAGCCAGAGCCACAGAGGAGCTGACACAGATGCTCCGTTTTTCAGGAGAGACGTCCGACACAACTCCTCCCCAAGTTCCTTCTCTCCCTTCTCCGCCTTGACTAAGTCATCTCAATGTAACAGGCAACTCCAAGTCCAAATGTGGTAGAAATTCATTTTGTCATTGATAATTGTGTGTCACATACAATATATCTTGGTGCCAGAGCTAAGGTGTAAAGGAGCAGCCTCACTTGAGCACATTTAGCCACATCTTGGTGTTTCAATCTACTTCTACTTCTAAAACCTAATTTGATAATATACAGCGCACCGATACGGCAGCCATGAAATGCCAAACACTTTGACAAATTATAAATCTTAAAACAAATCAACTAATCAGAAAATGCAGCCATTCAGAAAACACATCCACGTCTCAAAAAACATTGTACAATCTGCAGATAAATAGATAATAAAAATAATTGTTAGTTGTAGCCCAAAATTAAATAGGAAATGTGAAATTAAAGCACAGGGTAGCGAAAGTGCCGCCATCAGCAGCATACAGCCACGGAGGAGAGACTGACCTCCCGGGAGGGGCTGCACTGAGGAGAAAAATGAGTGCCCTGCACCTGACCACTCTAGGAAAAAAGAATATTATCTCATCTTCCCCAACGTTGCGGTTGCAGTAGCACATTTCTGTACAGACAATGGAGAAATTCAGTTCAATGTTGTTGTGCTTTGCACCTCAGGGCCACCGTACACTAAAGCTTAGTACACAATCAAACAGTGTATAGGTGTTGTTTCAAGCGTCTTTAAAAAAAATTGTATCCCTGTCAGAAAGAAAATGAACGATATATATAAAATGGTACATAATAGCACGTTACACAAACATAATATTGTCAACAGCTCACTCCATGAAACAGACCGGCATGTGTCAAATACTCAATTCCTTCATCATCACTTGCTTTGTTTTAGCTGCATAGCTCACATTTTCAGTCCACAAATATGTGGCTCAGAAATGTGCCTCCTGTGCGAACTCGTCGTCCTAATTTTAATTGGTATATTTATCATACAAAGACAAGAGGTGGTTGTGCCCCACCACAGAGAACCTGAGCAATTGATTAACCCCAATTACAAAAAAGCAAACATACTTTCTCACAGGTGGTGTTTGGCCCTGCAGATCATTTGCCGAGGTGTTGAGATATCCAACTCCGATACTTCTGCTGTCACTCTAATACACTATAACGGAGGATAATGGAATTTCACTGCACTGAAAAATTACACTTTAAAAACTCAACACTCTTTACAGAAACTACTCAGGATAATCCAAAGATCTTCAAAGAGAGTACTTTTTTTTGTGTAAAGTAGTTTCAAGCACTTGAAGCATGACGAAATGCTTAGAACTACAGAATTCCATTCATCCCCACTGTATTGCAGTTGCAGCAGAAATCTCAGATGGATATCTCAAATCCTCAGCAGATAAAACCAAATCTATCTGCATAGATGGAAGCCCTAGGGGTAAATGGTAAAATATATAAGCACTGTGAAACTACAGTAGCAAGAGGACCACATACACGAGAGAAGTGATTGGAAAAAGACAGATGAGAGGATGGAAAAAATGGCAGGCAGCGTGGAGACGGTAGGAGATGCAGGGTTGAAAGAACAGGAGTAAAGAGGATTAGGCTATGCAAAATACTGATGAAACAATCCAGTGCTTATCTTATTGTGAAAGAGGAATACATTAATTTGCTTAGCTAGAACAAGGGGGCATTGAATTGAGCCAACACGATCGCCAATTCAACAACATAACTTGAAATTTCCTCATTACAGTTTGAAAGTATGTAGCACAGCGTGAGAAAACCCCTCAGCAAGGAGGGATGACATGCATAAAAAGTTTTAAGCTGGATGTATGTGGAATGATTTTTCATAAAATGCTAATAACAAAATAATACATTATATACAGTACATATACACAAATACCTCCTAAGGAATCTCAGCACTTTACAGTATTTGCTTTATTGTTTTTTAGCAAGCTCCAGCTAAGGTCAGGTAACAGTCGGGCATCTAATACTACTTACTGGGAATGGACATTAGCTTAAACTTTCAGAAATTACTGTTACGCACTTGGATGCTAGAGACGAACTTGCTATTTCATAATACAATATTAAATGTGGGTAAATGTGTCTATAAACAAATCAAACTGCAAATATATTACTATATATTCAAAAATTACTTATTTTGAAAAAAAGGAGGGCGTATCCAATCACCTTTAGTCTTTAGCTGTGACTTCAAAATAAACTGATCTCACTAACAGTTGTTGTAACTGATTTTGTACAGTGTAAAAAAACCCAAGGTGCTTTCAGTTAGCATAAAAAGTCTGATAAGTAACCCTGGGATCAGGTTGGCATTTTACGTTCTGTCACCTTAGTCACAGTTGAATGCTTATCATCATCTTTGCCTGCTGTTACAGCTTCCCTGCACCCGGAAATAAATTCACGATTATTCAAAACCTCAGTCCCAGTCCGTTTGCATGGCCCTAGATAAAAGGATGATAAATGAATGCAAATATATGGAATGGGGTCTGCATCAGAAGCTGGTGTCACCTGGGCCTGTCTGAAGTGGTGTGCATCTGTGTAATCATAGGTATTCTATCATTTACGTCTATTTGTGTGTTTGTGGAGATGTTTGTGCGTTGAAGTGCGTGTGAAAGGAGAGTGGGAGAGAGGAAGGTGGAGGAAGTGGGAGAGGGCGCGGGTCAGTCGTGTTCCAGAAGTTTGGGGAGCATACTAGCATTTGTGGGCTGTGTGTGTTTTTGAAAAGGTGTGTACCAAAGCATTTTCACAGGTCCTTGTTTAGTGCAATATGAAGGACGCGCTGCCCTTCCACACTCTCCCGTCAACATCATATGAACCCACATTAGCTCTCATCCCTCTTTGAAGTGCTGCGAGCTTCAGCAGTCAAGCCATCACAACCCAAACATTATGCGGCTTCCGACAGTGAAAAGCGGGAGAGCAATTTGAGGTCAGGCATTACAGCGAATAGTAGCCACATCAAAAAACCAGCAGGGAGCATATTGAAGACCAAATGTGGTGCCAACATTATCCTAACTTCTTTTATATCAACTCAATAACTATGCTATGCTGACTGAATGTACATTATGATGATCGAATGTGTATTGGGATGTCAGTGGCTTATTATCATTCCTCTACATGCAGACAATATCCTCTAACGTGTGAACTCATGTTACATAAGCTGAAATGACACTTTCCTAGTCTGCGTAGCCAGGAGGGTCAGTGTGAAGTAAATTTACTCATCTGCCCACGTACATGAGGTTCCGGTGTGGATGTCCACGTGCAGCCCCAAACAAAACATGTGTTAACACGTTCAGATATTATACTAAAACACGATCAACACTGGATTTTTGAGGCCGAAACTGATATTGATATTTGGAATCTGATGATACACATAACATAAAGAAACAATTTTCATAGGGGTCCCTTATTATTATTTTTCAACTCGTGACTTTGTTCTCTGGTGGACAAACTGTGTAATAGTGACACTGTTTCTAAATGACCTAGTTTGGCATTTCTGTACTGCAAGTTCTTGTTACTTATAAACCGACACTGATATATCTGAACTAGGCTAATATCTGCCTAGCCGATTTATTGGTCTAGCTGTATTGTATAGTCTTAATCAATGATTCATAATTCACTATTTACGTTCATGTACATCATGATCAGGCTTTGTGTAAATGTCTTCCAAAGTAAATGACATATGACATAGGACTGTTTTCTGATCTGCCACCTCTATGGTTATAGTTGAGTTAGGTCTAGGCAACTAAAGCTACTTGGTTAAAGTTAGGGAAAGATCATGGTCACGGTTAAAAGAAACCAGTGTCGACAGTTGGTAGAAGACTGAATGTGAACAGCGGTCTGCCATGACAGAGTCAGACTAACCACCCAAACCGCCTCCTTTTGCAGCAGAACAGTGTTACGCTGCTCAGAGACAAAGAGGTCACTTGTCAGAAAAACGTATACACAGGTTGTTTTGAGTATTTGAATGAACAAAACATACTGTTGTTTTTTTGCTGGTGAGGACAGTCTCAAATGTTATAGCGCTGTTAGTCATAATTTGGGCCCAACTAAAGAATGCTATAATTTTGCAATTCTGTTTAATGTGCCAATATGAACATTACGACTAAACATAAAATTAATTTTGTGACTGCAGTGTCCTTCTATTTACACAGAGAGACAATACTTTGATATTTTAACACACTATCGGAAACAGCATTAAGTGAAATGTTTAGAGCTGATGTGTTTTCAGCATAGACTGAGTTATGTTGGTGTTAATGCCTTTTCATTTAAATGTAACTACCATTTAAACACGTCCCTGCACTCTCACATTGTGGTAGATATTTTATGTAATACATTTTGAATGTAGGTGAAATCATTCTTGACACCTGCAGTCACAACAATTATTGCTTTTTGCATTACATTGCATTTTTGTTAGTGGAATGATGGAATTTACCTGAGCAATTGTGAATTATTTAAAATAGTCATTTGGAGGACTACAAACAAAAGTATGGCACCGCACACATATAGTAATTCTGGTTTTTTGATTTTTCTAGTCATACATGATTCAATCATTCATGTGCACTTGAATGAATGTGCCTGACTCCATATCACAAACATGTCAACAACCACAAAGGCAATTGTGTTCTACATCATTACAATTCTTATGTAAAAACAAACGTTTATATACAATTTGGCCCAAATGAGAATCATCATCATCATCATCATTCAATATGGTGTCAACTGTCCCTAGAAAATCCCTAACAAGCTGGATGCCTTCTACTATTGCACAGTAAGCATCCTCCCGACACGCCTGTAGCCAAAAACAGGGCTGTGAAATCAAACAACATCAACATGAGCCAGTGAGAGCCCTAAAATGCCAGAAACATACTACACTACATTTGATGTATTTGTCTTGTTTATTCTGCAAAACATTCCAAACAAGACAGCGCCATTCTGGGCTCAAACCTAAAGATATCCAACCTATGTCCTGACTCTGAACCATGCCTCATTCCGACATTATTCAGGCGTACTATATCAGGACAGTTCAGTTGGTGTGAGGTTACTGGTGCCAACCACAGAAAAAGAATTTGCAGTGACTGGCTGAACTTTCTTGTACCTGTTTTATTGACACGTGCACTAAATCCGTCCTATCTACTAGAAATACTTTTTGACGCAGGCCTGCAGTCAGCAGCATTGAGCTGTAAGTAATCCTGACATAAATGACCCATCACATTACTTACATCTGCTGTGTGAACACCTGTCTCCCATTCATCTGCAAAATCTTCTGCAGGAGTCTCCTTAAACCTTTGGACGTTTTTTACAAATATTCCACTCACACAATCTGCTGCGATGTAACATCTAACTTGTAAACAAACCTGCTACATTCATCCCAAAACTACACAGAGAGCTGTCCAACTCCCTGCCCTCACACGATGTGCTCGCACACATTTCATTACGTACTTTGGTTGTGATTTCGCCAATAATTTTTCCTTCAAACTCATGCAATGCATTTTCATACATTTTTCTACTGTTGGCCATTTTAACTTGCTGTTGGCAGATTGTCATATTAATTCACCTACATGTATAAACAAAGATTTAATAAACAACAATTAATAACTTTAGGGGAAACTGTTTTCACAGTGTCACAGATGTTTTGAAATGATATATGCCAATGTGTGTTTCGTTTTTATATATATATATATATTTTTTAGCATTATGATTTAAAATTTTAGAACTCAAATAAATACTAGGTTAAAAATGGTTATCTAAAAGACAAATGAAATATTTCCTTTTTTAAAGCAAAGTCTTCCAGACCTGCTTGCATCTATGGATTATGTTCCTGATTATGTTCCTGATTGGTAAAACCGTATCCTCCGCCACCCTCCTCTCCATATGTTGAGTTAGCTGACCTGTTGCACTAATAAGCAGCATACGCATTTTGGTACCGTTACGTCTTCACCAGTAATATACAGTAGCTAACGTTAACGGCTATTGGAAGAAAAAAAGTAACTGAATTATGGACTAAATGCATCCACAATCCTGAAGGGAAATAAAACAAGAAGCAACAACAAAACTACCTGAACAAACCACGAAAAACATGTAGGCCAGCACGCCAACACATACATAAAGGTAAGCTAATGTTGGCATAACACTATCAAGGGTTGTGGATGAAATGTTAACATTTCTTTGGGAAGGAATGAGTGCAAAATTAATATAGGCTATCAACCGTCTAAGTCTTTCTCTAGATATTTGCTAAGTAAGATAAGTATTTCTGCCAATTTAACTTTCAAAAGACGTGCTTGCACACATTTTATTGGATGCTTTGGTCATGGCAACTGGCGAGTTAAATGTTTTGCAATGAACCTGGCAAATGTGTTTTTTGTTGTAAGAATTATGACTTCAAAATTAATCAAATTTCATAAAAATCACTTTGCTTCAGAAAATTTGTCACTAACAGAAAAGACTGTTGGCAATGGAACACTTTCCTGTGATTCCTGTATTTAAACTGCATTCATCTAGAACTCAGAAACAGGTCTTCAGTACAAAACTGTACAAAAGACAGCAGAACATCAGAGATGTGTGTGGACAGTTTGTGTGTTATGAGAAACAATTCCGGTGACTCCCAAACTCCATTACAGAAAGCAATGAAATGTGCCATTTACCCTTTGGTGGACAGTTTTAGTTGAAGTGTTTCACAGCGCCATGGGCGCACATATTTTTAGAATGGACGACCCTTTTGGGAATCAGCACTGTGACCTGCCATTAACAAAAACCAACTGGTAACAATAGCTTTTCCCAGCAGCTATTGTGAGATGAATTACAATGAAATGTTATGTGATTAGTCAGGGTATGGCGTTAGCTGACAAAAGCAACTCATTTTCAGGTACAAGAGAGGATGTTGCTTTGTAGCAGTTTGACTCCGCTTAGTGAGTGAAAGTCTTGGCTCTTTCAAGAGTCAGTGTGAGGTGAATCTAATGCATCATGGCAATGAATGTGTCCATTGATTCCACCACACCAAACTCACTTCCTCTTCACAGAGCCCCTTGCATGTCTCTTCCTTGGGGTTTTTTTTTTTGTGTGTGAGAGTGTGTGCGCACACATCCATAGATTTCTGTTAGAACAAAGAAAATCCATCCAAGATGAGAATTTATACAACTTTCATGTCTCCCGTGACAGTCCTGAACAAACTGCCAACAGGAGAAAAATCTTGGATCTATTTATTTGATACTGATTGGGAGTGACTGATTATTTCAGAGCACGGCAACAGTCGCAAGGCTAGGAAGGTCATGTTTACGTTGACTGATGAAATAAAGACACTGACATCAGGAACCTTCCACACAAACAAACAGAAGATGCATAGCTGAGTTGACCTCAGACCCATGGTATTAAGCCAGAAATTGTGGTACGACCTGCTCCTTTCTGAAAGCATAGAGAGCGCCTCAGTGCACAGCGACAGCAGTATCAGTGTGAGATCTCCTGAAGAGGAATGGAGCTGTAATGTCATTTATCTACAGGCCTCTGTTAACGTTTGCTCCAAGGGAAGTACAAAATTGAGATAAAAGCTGGTGACCAATCGAGTGTCAGCCTGCCTAGTGCCTGGCTGTGCTGATGACGTGCTGATAAAAGCGACGGATAAGAACACATGCTACGTCTTCAGATCTCAGTGACTTCATTTATATAGGGCTCTGCATAGCATATTAGTCGACAAAGCTTGCAAACGTTATACCAAAATCAATACTCGGCTGACTGGTTTGCTCCTTTTTTATTATAGGTCTGGTCGTAAAGTTAAGTATGAGTCATTATCAAGAACAGCATAATTTCCCAGATTTATGCCATTAACGAGGGCCTTTCAGTCTTTGGTCTCATCAGTGGCAGTCTTGTTTATGAATGTGGAGCGTGTACCGCGGTCCAGGATAGTGACATGGGGTTTCACAGGGAGCTATAAACTGGGCTCATGCTACGCAACCGCCTCCCCTTGGGGCCAATATTGTCCAATCAAGACAATGGACTTCGATCCAGTTGATTGCATATATATATATATATATATATATATATATATGCAAACTCTTTAAAATATTGTTTAACTTTACAAAATATTTTACCTTTCAACTCAACAAATTTTTCCACTAACATATGTTTTTATTAACATATGCTGTGCCACAGAGTTCTGCCCATTGACTGTTCACATAGTAAGCAGATAAAAACCCTGTTAAATCCATTCCAATCCATTTTTCTCTTGTGTTTTTGGTTTTATAATGGCTTTAAAAAAAGACATCACCCTTCAAACTCACTAAATGCAGAGTACTGTTCTCACTACAGGCCTGCTGTAGCTAGTTATGGTTGCTAAGCTATGATTAGACAATCGCTGTTTGGGTTTAGAGAACAGTCAATTTTCACCAAATACACCTTAAAAGAAAAAAGGAAACAGTAGAACAATAACAGAAACATCACAGGACTTACCTTGAAGTCGCAAATGCATGTCACCATGTTCCCGATTCTTAGACACTCCCCATCGAACTTGCATGTGTTGGTGTCGCACAAGAACAGGTCTGTGTCCCGGTCATCAAAACCTGGAGGACCAAAGCCAACAAGAGACATGAGTGACTAAGTGTTTCTCTGTTCAGCCCTCAAGCAACTCTGACCTGAGCCCCAGTCAGGTCGATCATAATGAGACTCTACCATTAGTCATGGCTCCCACAGCACGGTGCTCTCTTTGATCACATACTGTGCACTTTGAAAAGACAATGCTAGTACACATTCTTGTCCTTAGCTGCCAAAATGATAAAACACATTTATAAAACACTAGTCTCTAGACTCTACTGGAGGGATGAACAAAAGATATTTCTTCATTTGGTGTTTTTGATGTTGGTGGTGGAGAGCGCGCCGTGTAATGTGTTGGTCCAAAATCTCGCATAGGTGTTCAGTTCAGGTGACATCTGGTGATGGCAGAGGCCATAGCATATGATTCGCATCATTTTGTGCCCTGTGTGGAAGCATCTGCGTTCGTCGTGTTTCTCTACTCATTTATTCAGGTCGTTCCTGCAATATTTGTTTGTGTACAACGAGGCTGACTCCCGGGGCGTTGTCCTGGCGAGGCAAACCTGGCATATGATCCGATTCAGGCTGCGTTAGGGATCTCAAATGACTCCAACAAAGCATCCTGAATCAAATCAAAGAGTCACATGGGCATGAGATTGTAGACGGAGCTAGGGGCTATTAGTCTACCTGAACTGATTGCTCACAAAAAGCAAGCCCATGTACATATAGGCTTTTGCATTACAAAGCACATAGGTCTGAACTCCAGCTGAATTAGAGCTGGGAATTTTGTTGTTAAAGCAGAAAGCATTATGATTTATCCTAGTGGAGCCTACTTACCCTACAGTATAATCTCATTAAACTTCAAGGTAAAAGAAGCAAAGGAGATGTTTTATTCCAAGTATGCTGTAGAAAAAGCTTATTATGATATGATACTGAAGATATTTGTACAGTCATCCTAATTTAAGAGGAGCAAAACATTTCCAGCAGCATTACTTTTTGCAGAGGCTATTTTGGAATCAAACCCGATGACTTAAGTTGTTAAAAGGGAAATTTAAATTTAAAGAAATACTAGTTATTTTGATGATGAATTACTAATTGCCTGATGATAACATAAATGGGTCTGTTTTGGGATGTTGTGTAAATTTGTTAATTCTGTGTGTATTTGGAGAGCATAGTGTAAAAAATATCAAAGCTGCTACATCAGCTTTAAGAGAGCCTGTCTGATATCCCAATGCTTATATTAGTTTATCACAGATATGTCAGTATCGGCATAAATCTTGCGGTACATTCATGAATGATAGGCTGCTTTGAATTGCTGTTTGTAGTTAACCCTTAATTTTTCTTGAGCCAAGTTTAACATATTGTTGTTGTCATTTAGAATATTTGATTTGCAGTAAAGTTTGCCATCATCTATGATAATAATATAACTGTCACATTTTTGCCAAAAAATCTTTGTTAATGTTGATGACAAAGAAATATAAGACATGTATTTATAAGACTTTTTTTTTTTACACTCAAATGTGAATATAGCTGTTGGCCTTGAAAGTCCATTGGTCAAGCTCAACCTTTGGCTCAAGTGCACATGCAGGGCAAAGAAACAGACAGATTAACCGTAGCTACATGTCTTAAACTGACCCTGTTTAGCTTAGAAAACTGTCACTATGGATGCACACGTTTCTTCCAAAGCATGAAGTTGCTAGTTATTTTGTACCAGCACAAATAAGAAAAATAATTCTTTGCATCTCAGTTTCTGAAGAAACTGCAAAGCTGTTTTCCAACCGTGCTTTCAAATAAAGCACAACGGGGCCATTCAGCAAAAGAACACAGAGAACTGTGGAGAGTGGTACGATGACTTGATATAGATGCAACACCTTATATAGCAGTTGTTATTGTGCCTACTGCTTAGGGTAATTAACGGAAAGCTAAGATAACGTTTTTGTGTCTTTCGTAGCAGCTTTTGGTCCTGGTAGTTTTAAACATTTATGAAATGTTTAACGAAGCATTAAATAGGACAAATACTGTAATTGAAGAAGAGCCTGAAGTCCAGAAGGCACGGTAAAAGTGGAATTTGAAGCTGAACATCAAAGATACTCATCTTTGATGTTCAAGGGTGAACAATGTGGGGTTTGTTTCTTTCTTTGTCTCAGTTCATGCTTTTGGCCCTATGGAAAATTGTTTTTAACTCGAAAGCAATGCTTGCAAAGTATTTTACCTATGTGTCTACATTGCAAACAGTTTAACCCTACAGAGTTTAATGTGTGTAATCTTTTATTAGTGTCAATGTAAGCACTTGAGGAAAACGCATCTGCTCTTCCAGATGGTGAGACATGTACAAACATCTTTTAAAAGCAATAAAATTACATTTTAGGTTACTTGAACACTAAAAGTGCCAGAATTCTATAACTACTAGAATTGCTGTAAGCGGTCATTTTAATAATCTCTCATGATAAATACCCAAATGAGATATTAATGCATATATTCTGTTAAGATATCTTTTAAAAAATAAAATAGCAGCAAATGTACATTTTAACAAGTTGCATACCATTGCATTTAAACTGTAATTATTGTATATATTCACACCAGTATTTTTCTGTATGGTAATAATCATCAGAGATCCCATTCACACACATATATATATATATATATATA